>JANEHU010001218.1:0-60463 GCA_027563435.1 Nasonovia ribisnigri | reverse complement strand
ACAAAAGGGTGGGTAAGTGTATGTCGCTCTGCTGTACAGTAGGTTACAAGTGAGTCACTGTAATGGATTGTGTTAGATTTTAATCCAATGATATAATATCATTGAATAAGAAAAATGATTCTGAGCGAAGACGGTCAGTCAGTCTATAATATCTTACTAAGTCTAAATGTATTTGATGATATTATTGTGAATAAACTAATTAATTTTAGTATTATAGGCATTAGTATTTACTATAGTTGGTTAAATTCATTTTTCTCAAAAAAATTATATTTAAAATGCCATTGCGTGTATATAAAATATAACAATATATTCTAAAAGTTTCATATACCAAGAAATAATATTTTTAAATTATATCAAAATAACTAAAATCATTATTCTTGGTTTAAATATGAAATTTTGTCTAAATTTGAAATTAAAATGTCTGTAAAAAATAAATGTGTTGATATATTTTTTAGATTTTTTGGTTACAGCATGATTTATTTATGAGAATTTTTGTTTTAAATTTTCAACACTTAGTTATAAAACTGAACATTTTATAATTTTTTAATTACAATGATTTATAATTTTCGAGATTTTGACAAATTTTGTCAAAATTCGAACTTTAAATGCTTATAAAAAAAAATCGTGCCTATGTATTTTTAAAATTTTTCAACTAATAATGTAACAATATATAAAAAAGCTTGTATTAAATTTTCAGACTTTTTGGCCCACCAAATAAAATTTTATTGACAATTATAAAAAAAAAAACTAAAAAAATTGAAAACTAAAAATGTCTGTAAACAGCTCAAACAAATCAAAATATTTTCAAAATTGAATGGTGTATAGAAAATGAGAATATAAACATTTAGTGACATTTTCATGCATCTACAATTATTCGTTTTGAATTACAACCAAATAAGAAAAACGCTACATGAGAAATCGAGTGAATATCCTATGTTGTAAAATTATGAACTAAAAACACTCATAAAAATTATTTTTAATTGCTTTTAGATATTTTATTTTTGATAAAAGTAGAAAAACTTACGTTAAATCTTGTGTTAAAATTTAAAACCTTAGATTTAAAAAGAAAAATTTTTATGAATTTCTAACTCCAAATAATTTGCAAATTTTCGTCAATTTTACGTAATTTGTCAAAATTTCAACTTTAAATGCTTAAAAAAAAAATTGTGACTACAGATTTTTAATATTTTTCATGTGCCTTGAAACAATATATTAGGAGCATTCTATTAAATTTTCAAGAATTTTTAACGAATAAATAAAATGTTATTGATTTTTAAAAAAAAAAAAACCAAAAAGATTGGAAATTTAAAATGTCTGTAAACAGCTCAAAATAAGTCAAAATATTTTGAAAACGGTATGGTATATAGAAACTGCTTATATAAACATTCAGTAAAAATTTCATGTATTTACCGTCATTTTAGACTTACACCAAAAACCAAAATCGATTTTATCGAAAATCAATGTTGCGTAAAAATTCCTGTTTTTTCCTTAATTTTCCATTTGTTTTTCACGGTACTTTTGAAAACTACTGGAAAATGTTTACTTTTGACCCCCCAAAGTACCAACTAGATTCACTTTCCCATCAGAAAAGGTACTATTGAAGAAAATCTAAGCACTTTTACTGTCCCAAAAACGTGATGACAGACACAAAAAAAAAATATAAAAATAAAAAAAAAAACACACATCATTGTAAAACCAATACATTCATCGCTCCGCTCAGAATCTAAAATAAAAAATAAAAAATACCACTCTTAAATAAATTCATTCATCGCTCCACTCAGAATCTAAAACTGCAGACTAGAAATGTCTTTGGTAAAATAAAATAAATCTAAAATTCGATTGTTGTTGATCAAAACGCATTCATTATTCATATGGATCATTAGAAAATCATTACATTGAGATTCTATAATCCCAAGCCATTTTCCCATATCCAATATGTTCAATATAGAACCTAACCTAATGGCTAATATATTATCCATATTATAATACCTAATATAGGCTTTGGTAAACTGTAAATTTTAGTAAATAATACAAGGGAGACATTATTTTCCAACGAAGGTATTTAATAGTTTTTACAACAAAACCTGCAGTATCAATAGTTAATACCTATATAATTATACTTAAATTATAAGTAATCAATAATAATACATATGAAGATAATTATTTAAAAACTGTTTTCAAACTATAATTATTATTAATTATTTTCACGATACATACCTACACCTAACACTCAAATATAATATTATAATCTATAATAACTAAACAGGTACGTCGACAGGTTAACTACCATCTAGGAAATAATATTTAATATGAAACATAATCACGTGTTGTTGAAAATACATGTGTGTTGTTTAAGATGCACGATAACAAAGATGGAGGTTACAAAAATGAGATGATAGGTACCGCATAATTACCCGGGAAATGGCTCTGTACGTCTCGATTGAAAATTTATCGACGTTAATTGCAACTTAAATGTTCTGAAAATCGACCAATTATTATCGTGCCTATACAGCCCGCGGCTAAACGAGGACTTACGAAACGACACTTTAAGGTAACTGCATGAAAAATAATAATAATCAAACTGCAATACTGCATCATAATATATTAATATTAGATGGCATATAACCCATAATGCCATATAGGCATATAGATATAACTTTATAAGTACAATAAATGGTTGATCGTTGCAATATTATATGGCATTGAAGAATAAAGTCTTCGTGCGTTTTCCTCCATTTTCGGTATTGTATAACACCATAACGGATATCGTCCATCGAGCAGCAAACAACAGAATACATCAAAAGTTGAGGTCGAGACGACTTTGAGTAAAAAAAAACCGTCGATGAGTCAACGCTTATACACATAGTTTTTGATTTACCGCATACCTATACTTGAAAAACTACGGTCCCATTATGACAACAGTTTTAAGTTATTTATATAAGTTAGGAAAAATCTATTTTTGTAAGGTATATAGTATATACTCCAAGCACAATATCATTGATAATATTTACCGTTGTAATTATTAATATTAAAATATTATCAAATCATTATTATTCTACAGATCTAAAATAAAATATTAAAAACTAAAATGCTAAATTTATGAATTTGAACAGCGACGCACGACAATAATAAAAAATATGAATGGTTCTTTTTCTCGAATGACTTGTTGGTGGAGAATTTATTGAAACGAACACACATTTGAGCAAGTTAAAAATAGATTCATTAGTTTATCTATACTAAGCATAGAAACTAAAAACGTAATAAGATTAATGATAACGATAAAAGTTTTCTTGGCTTCTAAATACAGGCGTGTAAAATTATGAAATATTTAATGTGCTTACTGAAAAATAAAAATATTAGGTAAATACTTATTTTATTGTGTACGTTTGATTTTTGAAAATCATTTTTCTATTACGAGAAGGGTTGTATATTAAATTTTTGGCTTACAAGTTTACAAGTTATTTTGAACCCTGATTTGGTAGGATTCTAACGCCAGTAAGTTGTATTTAGTATAGTGGGACGATCGTCGTATAATAAAAACGAACACGAAAATAATTGACGGCGATGACACCTAAATATATAAGCTTGAACATTTTTTTCCATAGAAATTTTCTGTAATTGTTCACTTTCTTTGAAAATTTGATTTTTAATGTATTTTTCTTAACATAATTAATTTTTGAGGTTGTACGGTTGGTATGTTAGTTAAATATTTATTATTTAATTAGGAATTAAATGGTTGTGAATATGAACTAAAATTATAATATGCTTATAGGTACCTACTGACATGTTAAATAAAACATATTTATAAATTATAAATAGTACTGACTTATAATATAGTCTTGTGTTAAAACTAGATACAATTTAATTTATTATAACTAATAACTATTAATAAAAAGTAGTTAGTATAAAATTGTGGAAATAACTTAGACAGTAAAATATCAAAAAGGGTAAAAATCAATACATTTAGGAATACTTTTTTGTACTTAACATTTATACTGAAGTAAAAATACAAACTTTTTAACAAAAGATAAAAATACACATTTATTACCGAGATAAATTAATTGGGATTTTTGATTTCCTATAAAATATTATGTTTAAGAGGATGTGTTGTCACCCGAAAGTATTAAATGCATTTACGCAGCCTCAGTAGAACTCGCTCAATTTTGGTGTTAGAATAAAAACATCTATTACAAAATTAAAAGAATTTTTTGGGGGCAAGACATTGGGTATTGTCCGCTATACCCAATATATAATGTTCGTTATATCATTTAGAAATAGAAAACATTTTAAAATGTATAAAATATCTTTAACTTTTCAAAATTTAAATTTTTTTTAAATACTCAACGTCTCGCCCTCTAAAATATTTTCATATTTTAATGTTGTAATAGGTGTTTTTATTCTATCACTAAAATTGAGCGAGTTCTACTCAGACTGCGTAAATGCATTTTGTCTATGTCGTACGTGTGTATGACGGAGACAACACACGCGGGTGTGACGTCCGCTTAATAGTGTAATATTAAAGTAATATTAAAATGGGTAAATGGTAATACAAGTACACAGCTTTAAATATAATTATGTAGGTTAAAATATATCCTATAACAAAATAATATCAAGGATTTATTTGATAAGAAATTTACATGAGAAATTATATAAAATTTTCATAATTTTCAACTTTTTAATATTTTTCAACACCTGCAATCATCCAATCGCATCATATTATATTATATTCAAATGCACGTGTACAATACACAATGTAGAAGAATAAAAATTATAATAGAGCAAAAAAAAACAGTGTGCTTGGTGGTGGTTGTGCAAACACTATATAAACGCACGACTGTATATAGGTATACAATATTGTATGTAATAATTGTAATATTATTTCTACACATTATTTATCGATCCGCGGTTTCGCGGTCGCGCTCGTTCGACCGTGTCTAGGTAGGTATATACAGTATTATATTATATTATTATACACGCCTATACCAGAATCGGCGGCATACTGCACATGTATATTATAAACGTAATATTATGACGAGGAGCCCAGAATAACATAATCCTATAGCGATTTCGATCGATTCGAGGCGTTGCGTGCTCGCGAAAAAGCGCCCGCTCGTTTAATATAATTAATTATATAGGAATCGTCCGTCGTCGGATACAATATATAGTACACACGATGCATATAATTATAATGAGCGTTATAAATCCCGCGATTCGGGTATTGTTTTCGGTCCCCGGGCGCCCAAAGATCGACGGATATAGGTCTATAATAATATTATATTGTATACACAGTACACCGTGTAATATCTACGCACATCTGCCGAGGGGGAGACGGACATACCTATCGTATTATTGCGTCACCTAGGCGCCCGCCGTCCATTATAATATTATATTCGTACATAAATGTTCGTTCAACGGCTGTTGTTATAATATATATATATATATACAGCTCATGTTATTTTTAATCTGATATTCGTGTATTCTAGGTTACGAGATAATAAAATTACGTCACCTTGTGTGAACCGATGCGATGTCGATGTTCGGTAAGGTTCCGAATCGGAATGGCAGCTCGTCGAATTGATGGCATCGGCCAGCGGGGGAGAATATAATATTCACGTATAAGTTGGTATAATATCTTTTTTTTCGCGAAATCTACAGTTCAGCTATCACTGCACGATTACACGAATACGACTTCGATTTTACGAAAAAATTGTCCTCAATAGTCTTATCATAATATTTATAACAATAACGTATTTTTCGTTTTTTAAACTTAAATATTTTTGCACGTTTTTGAAATCGAACGTGAAATACATTGGATGGATATTATGAATAGTTTAATATTTTAATACCTTACAACTACACTCCTGTTACAGATACAATATCCTATAAACTATATGTATTATTGCATTAATACTTCCTTATTATAACTTTATTTCTGCTCAGCAGAATGTAATATTTTTAAGACTTTCAGTTCCAACACTCGTTTGGTGTGTAAATGAGAGATAAGTTCACAAGTAGCCAATAGGTGCATACTTCATAACACGTATTTATTTCGAAATAATTGCATAATATTGCATGCAAATATCACGAGTGACAATCATATACCAGTATTTTTAATTTTAATTTTGCATCTACAGATGTACTCAGTGTCAGAGATTTAGGGGGGGGGGGTGTTTGGAATAGATCCGGTTAGCTGGAGCTTACAGATTCTTAGTGATGCGATGAATGCATTATATTACAATGATAACATGTTTCTTTCATTTTTTTTTTTTTTTGGTCTGTTCCTATTGTATATTTACAAATTTTAATGGTATCGGTGTATCACCACATATTTTAATGGTGGTGATGAAAGAGGGTTTTTGTAAGACAATCGTCTCACAACTAAAATGGGGTGGTGGGTGGGTGCCTAGTGGCTGGTGAGTTCTGAAAAAATATTAAGTACTTTTTATAAGCCACTACTATTATTAGATTTTAGATTTTAGAATGTTTGGATTACAATTTAGATAATACTTATTAACTAACATCTTAGATTAACATTAAGTCGTTAGTAATCTTTATTCTTTAAAAAAAATAATATTTTTAATATAATACTATTATCATCAACATAAATGATTATCACCATCGTACACATCCACTACACTGTCCAATTATCAGAACAATAAATTTGATCATAAGTTTTTATAATAGCAGTTGAAAAATATTAAAGATACATTGGTACAGCTCAGTGGCGTGCCCAGCAGGAAGGCCTGGTAGGCCCGGGCCTACCCTGTTTTCAAATAGTTATGAATATATTTTACATCATTAACTGTACCTATATAAATTAAAATAATTATAACCGGGCCTGTCCTACATTTTGATCCTGGGCACGCCTCTGCTACAGCTGTTTCTTATCAACATTTTACGTTCAAATGTTAACAAAGTTTCGAAAATTTGCAAATTACTTGTCGTTAAAAATTTATAAAAATATTCAAATTTATATCTAAGGATTTAAAATTTAGGACAAGGTTTCTTATAAGTAATTCATACTATAACCAATAAATCTAAAAAACATATGTAAACACCGTTTATATTTTATAGATATTATTTCAAGTTTAAATTTGAACGAAATTAGATTTTTAAATGAAAAAAATAAAAATGTTAGTTATTTTGTTGTGATTTAAAGATGTTATTTGTAGGTACTTAACAATTTTAAAGTATACAATTATATTTTATACATATGATGACGTTTTCAAATGAAATTTTTTTGGAAAAAATTAATTCAACCTACTATATTACTATTATTACTATAGTTACATAAATTACTTTATTAACAATCATATCATCAAATATACCTACTTAGTAATACGGTCTCTTTTACTAAGTATATTTATTATTTTACTGACACCATCTTCACACGTAATCGATTTCCGTATACAATGATTTTATATCAATGAATTTCGCCTTTATTAGGTCATAATATTATATAATGCATAAGCCGATGATTGGGCCCTTCAAACCATGAAGTACCAAAATAGTAATTGATGAACTATCAAAATCTAAGTTTTTTCAAATAATTTCTTAAATATTCTTAAAATACGAACTCTTTTAAAATTCTTTCTTATTGCACATCTAGAATATTGCAGAAACCACTATTCTAAATTCATAAGTTTTTTCATTTTAAGAAATAGCAATGAGCGAGTGGTATTTCAGTATTTTATTTTTATATGTATTATAGATTCAAAATATGTGCATAACTTTAAAATGTTCAGTTTAAATTATTTTACTGTGAATAGTAGAGATATATTAAAACAAAAAACAACAGAGCTTTATGATATTGTGGTGAGGGGAGCAAAGCTTGCCTCTCACCTGACGTTTATCGACAAATTGTCACATAAAGTCCCCAATTGAACAATATGTTAAGTCTTAAGTGGTATATATCGGAATAACCATTTTATCGTTGTTGCTAACTTGTAAGTTATACATTTATACCTACATAGGTATGTGTCTACTTATATGTAACTTAACTATTAAATATGAATGTATAATTTGTTCTATTTAGGTATGTAAACTGTTTTACTGTACCCATGTAAAAATGTTCTTAGTTTTTATTTTAAATTATACATTATTCAAAAAAAATTTCCTTTCACTTAAGTATTGCAATCACAAGAAAATGTCAGTAATCCAAATAACCTATACCGTTCTAAGCATAATATAATATAGGTAAGTATTATTGTAGTGAAATAAGTAGGTGTATTTAATTAAAGATCTAATGACATTTAAGATATTATTATAATCTTTACAAGGACATTATACCCGCATGACACTTTCAAAATAATCGCATACATGCATAAATTATAAAAATATTAGATAACTATTAACTATTATTTATTAACTATTTAACGGAAAATAAGTAGGTATAGCCGTATTATAGAAACCTACTAACTCAAACATTGGGTATATATTTTAAAAAAGCTTAAAAACTTTCTCATAGAGTTCGATGACAACATCGTTGATCGAGGACTTCGTAGATCACTCAATTTCAACAAAATGATTCTTCCAAAAGACCAGTGTTTTTAGGTCTAAGTCGTATCATTAAATAAATCAATTATAATTTATAATCTCTGATAAATGAAATCTGGTGCCTTTAAAAGTTTCCAACAATCAAGTTTATTACCTATAAGTTATAACACTATATAGTAATATTATGAGGCTCGCATTTCGCTAGTTCATATTATTATATGGGCGCACTGGACGTAGCTCGGTTTTGTACAAATACCTAATAATTAGATTATGAAATTAAACAAAACCAAGTTGAATTAATTTCCACAATTAAATTTACATTGCGTTTATTAACATTACCACCGATGTAGAAATGTTATTGCTCTTAAACGCAGAAATCTTTTTGAAGAATACCTGTTCTTATTGCCCGTGAGAAAATAATTACACCATTCTGTGAAGAGGTTTTAGTAGAATGTAAAAAACAAAGTTATTGTCGAATAAATAGTATTTAAGTCGATTGTATTTTATAAGGAAGGTACCGTGATCTTTTAAGCTCACAGCACAATTGAATAGGTACTATGAAATATACAGCAGTTTAAAAATAGGTTGTACATTTTTTTAACATGGAAACATTTTAATTTATGGATGACAAACATTAAGAAGGAATGAGGCAGGGCCTAAAATAAATGAAACTTCGTACTACACTATTTTATAATTTCACACAATTTAATATGAGTTCTCCCTCTCTAAAAATAAAATATAAGTTAAAATTTTTTTTTTTATTTATTTGAAAATTTAACATAAAACCTGTCACCTGTATAGAACAATTAAAAGTATAACCTAAAATTATATTTAAAACTGTATTTTTCCAAGTTCAATATTATTTGTTAAATTATATTTTTCTTTGACTTCTTCAAAAACCCCTTGATACCATTCCTGTTTTTTTGCATGTGTATGCATTTTAGAATGTCTTTTTTTTTTGTTTATCCAATTAAAGACAGCTGGTTGAGGATCAAACTCGTCTAAAGCTGACATGTTTATTTTCACATACAGAGAATATTATATTTCACTAGGTGGACCAGAATCAGAAAACATTAATTAATAATTTTATTTTGCTGATATTTCATTTATCACAAAATAAGTTTTACTACGGATCTATGGTATACATAATTGATAATAATATTATACTATTTTATTCTGTGATAATATCTTAGTTAGTTCATGGAATCATACAACCACTTACCACAGAGTAACAATAAAATAATAATATTTATAGCTTATAATTATAACATTGATTAAATATACATCATGCTATTATTAGTTTTTTCCCAATGGTATTATCAATGCATTTTATCACACACACACACACATGTAATTTATCAGTTAATATAACCATAGATTAAAATTAAAATTCAAAACTAAAAAAAAATAAAAGTTAATAAAAACCAGTCACAAAGTCTAAATATAACACTAAAATAATCAACACACATTTTCATTTTGTACTGCACTATTCCGATTTCGTACTGCACTAACAGTGTCGTACTGCACACTATTTTAGGCCCTGGAATGAGGAGTTGGTAATTCAGAAACTAAAGCATTAAAATATATAATTTAATAAATTCAAACCTTCACTATAATGATCAATTTTGGGCATACCTCGTGTATGCATTATTGTCATGCGAAGATATGTTACATTAATATAATATCATATAAAATGATATAATATGATGTAACTATTTATAAAATATCATAGTTCACGAATTCCTGATTGATTCCTGAAAAATGATTAATATTTTTTTTATTTTTAACACTTTAACACTTTAAAACGTTTTTAAATGTTAATAAATCACTTTAAAACGTTTTTAAATGTTAATAAATCTCTTTAAAATATTTTTTGAACCAAATTTAACTATCTATAATAAGTTTAAAAACCAATGTTGAAATAAGATAAATGATTGTTTCAGTAGGTACCTATTTAAATATAAAGATTAACTGCAATTAAATCTTTTATTTATATGCATCTAACATTTAACCAAAATTAAATAAAAGGAGGAGCATTGATTTGGGGGTAATAGCGGGATGAACTTTTACATCCCTATTTTTTTCTACTTTATTTTGGCTTTTTGGCCTGCCAAAAAATTGACAAGTGCGTCGATGGCCGATGCAAATAAATTTAAATATATTATAAAATCCACAATGCGTATAATGTAATATGTATGAAGGTAAAGTATACTTTTACCCTCTGTAAGTTTTACCTTTAAGCACTACCTGGTTAAAATCTAAACACTTATATACAAAAAAAATTACTTATCTTTAACACTGAAGTTTCAATACACATATATAAGTACGCCAACGGACGTGAATCATTGGGCAATTCGCATATAACAAATCACCATTCAATTTATTTAAAAGAAGTAATTTTTGTAGCTATCCGCACTTAATCACGGCAATCCGTGCGTAATATTATCACAGGTTCTGTACAGAGAAACCTTAAAATACGGCGAAAAAATACTGCGTTTGGATATTCAACAAAATCAAATATGCTTTATTGAAACGTTCGGACAAATGTTAACAATATTAAATGAAGAAAAGAACAAAATGACTGTGAACGAATCATCATTCACCCTCATGGACCGCCGTCACATGCGATATTTACATATAAGTTTCGGTGGCTTTTCACGGCGGCATAGGCCAAAGCTGCTTTGACCATGGCCTGATTTCTGCATCGAGCCGTTACATGCCGAATTGCTCGGTGACTTGCCCCAAAGTGCAGTGTGCCACTATTGGCCGATCAGTTGAGGGTCGTGCGAATTTTTCGACAAGCTTTGGAAACGATGCGCCACACCGAACACGTCGAACAGGTGGTCGAAAAGGCCAGGTCGCGGCTGATCCGGAGGTTACGGTTCCGATTCGTTCCGTCGACTGTCGGTCCGCCGCAAATAAATAATGGATATTATTTTATTCATCCTAAAAATGTAGTATTATAAACCTTAAAAAGTGCGTGTGGCGTGTACGATGAAGTGAAACTCCTTTACAGAGGGTACGAAAAAAAGATTATCACCCGTCACGGTCGAATATAGATGGTTGCTAATGGGAATTGGAGTAAAATAAAATAATTTTTCAACGCATTATCTGTTATCCTATCTAAATAATTTTAGAGTTATTTGTACACAACAATTATGAGAGGTCACAACTAAGCAAACCGGGGCACCAGTGTCACTTTTAATAAAGCCCTTAATTTAAGATTTTTTTTTTTTTTAATTTTTACGCTTTTTTCCATAATGATAGTGTATAGTTATAAACAGTAATAGCTACTATAATAATTAGTATATAAATATATAATATTATACTTATTTTATTGTAAAAATTTTTATTTTTATTATTTTAATGACTAGAGGGAGAAACGATTTTATTCTATGGTTTATTTCCTTTTTGATATAACTGGACTCTCTTTTTTATCATTATAGCTTTTAGGACAAGTTTTTTAGGGTTTTTTTTTCATATTTCTAGTTTTTATGTTTAAAATTTATAATTTTTTCAACTTTGTCTTACCATTTTTACGTTTTTTCATACTTATCGAAAGTAGTTTTTATAACATTTTTGTTTTAGTTTTTGTTTACAGCTTGGTTTTGTTTACTTTTTTATCATTATCGTTTTTTAGGACAAGTTTTTCATGATCTTTATTCATATTTTTAGGTTTTATATTTTTTATGTTAAATATTCTTTATTTTTTTTCAACGTTGTTTTACTATTTTTAAAATCCCCATTTCACCTTTTTTTGTGTTTATAAAAAGTTTTATGTTTTAAAAATAAAGAATTTTAAACGTAAAAAATATAAATAAAAAACTTGTCCTAAAAAACAATAATGATCAAAAAAGTAAAAACAAGATGTAAACGAAAACGAAAAAAAAAACAAAAAACGTTAAGAAGTAAAACATAAAACTTTTGATAAGCACAAAAAAAGGAAAAATGGAGGATTTTAAAAATAGTAAAACAACGTTGAAAAAAAATAAAGAATTTTAAGCATAAAAAAGGGGGTCAAGTGGATGTCGCTCTGCTGTACAGTAGGTTACAAGTAGATCACTGTATAACGGATGGTATTAAATTTTAATTCAATGATATAATATCATTGTATACGAAAAACGATTTTGAGCGGAGACGGTATGTCAAGCATCTATCTATAATTATGATAATTGTTTAACTGTATAAAATCAATGCTTACACAATATATCAAGTACGTAACTACCTTTATTACAATAGTTGAGTTTTATAATACATACCTATATATTATAATATAAATCTACATCTTACTGTCTCAATTAATAAAACATCCGACCGGACTCGGGAGCAGACGGCATGACGCAACCGTCCCAGACTCAGTGGCGCGGGGGCGTTGTATTCAGATGAATGACGTGGGGGGAGGGTACTACAAAATGCACTAACATATAATATTATGCGGCGTACGAGACGGCTTCAGTATACTAAAATATCATATAATAATAATGATAATACTTTACGTGTCTGTCGCAAGTCTCGGGGACGTGCCGGGGCAACGATTTAGTCGGTTTGTTAGCGGTCGTTGTGTGTAGGTCTGCTCCGTGAATTTATCACGCAAGTCGCCAAGCTCGTATACCACAATCATCATAATAAAATAAATATAATAATAATATAATATTATTATAATGACGTCGCCGCGCCGTGCCAACGTCCCCATTATTTTGATGAATGCTGTGATGACAACGATTGTATATACGCATTTACCTACACCTTTTATAATAATAAATATATATATTATATTGTATACTAAAGTGTATTTTTACTAAAAGCCTCTAAAACTATTTAAATGTTAACTCTTAAGTTAAAATATACTTTAGTATATAAGGCTGCATACTAGTTGCGGTCACGACGATTTTTGAGATAAGCAGATATATTGGTTCCGGTCACGTCAATAATTGTAGCCTGTAGGTAATATCTGAGTTGCGGTCGCGGACACCTGCAGAATGCATGCGAAAGTTTTCATTCGAAGCTCAATAGCATGTCTTACCACTCTCACTCGAATATTTATAAATTTCTTGAAGCCTTAAATGAAATTCAAACTAACAATTATTTTAAAATAAACTGTTCAAAAACGATTGCTAATAAGATTTCGACCGAGAAAGAACATTTTCTAGTAGTTTAAATAATGCTTTGATTTTCAACTGCAGTAAGTTTGCTGGTGGCAAACTGAATTTAATTATTGAACTTGAGAGATCGAATAAAAAATGTCCAGCAGTTTTCAAAATTGTTGGGACAATCAAAAATAAAATGAGGAAAAACGAGAATTGTTTTGCAAAATCTGTATTTGACTGACAAACTCTATTTTGTTTTTCCTATGTAACTCAAAAACTAATAAGCGTAATAGATACTTGAAATTTTCACTAAATATGACCATTTATACCGTCTTAAAATGTTCTGTATATTTTGACTCTTTTAACTGAACTATTTACCTATATAGCCACAAGAAAATTTCGATTTTTTTTTCTTTTTTCTCTTTTTTATTATTGTCGATAAAAACATGTTTATTCAGTCAAAAAACTTGAAAATGTAATTCTAATTTAATTATTAAATTAAAATGGAATCTAATAAAATTTATTATTAACGATTTTCAATAGATATAAAAACCATTCAGAACAGCGTCATCTATTGTATTTGTACATCAACTGAATGGTTCAAAATTCCTATGATTCGTTTTCTTAATTTAAACTTTGAAGATTAAATACAATTACAGTTATTTTATTATTTAGTATTTATTTGATTGATATAATCATATTATGATAATATAAATTAAATGATATTTTTTATATGATATACATAATCATGACATATTAGGTATAATACTATAAATCACACAGAAATATTTTTCAATATTTATCATTATTATGGAATTCATAATATACCTAGTGGCTAGTAGGTATAATGTATTCTGTAATTTGTATAGATAACATACTACCGTATGTTCTTACTATTGCAAAAATTACATTTTCTGTTAAACATAAGTTACCTACAATATGAAAACAATATGGTACATAATTAAAAATTATACCTCCTTTTACATGACGATGAAGCTATTTAAGCTGCCCATCTATATATAGGCATTTGGCAACTCAAATTAATGATATTACACCCGTTCCAAAATATTCGTTACGTACTTAGATTATAAATTATAATATTATAAGGGTATAAAATACAATTGTTAAAAAACACATCATAATTGCACTTCAGGCTTTTTTCCACAGCGCCTTTTTCTCACTCGTATTGAAATTTAGCGCTTTGATTTTACACATTTCAAAAAGACCAATTTATACAAATAGCAAATCACAGCATTGCCACAGAATCAAAAATTAAAAATTAAAATAATATAATTAAATACCTACTTATAAATTATAATTATTACCTGCACATGCGTGTTAAATATACTTTTTACTGTCTGTGTTATAGCTTATAAGTATAGGTTCTTAAGGTTTAAAATACTTAAATTATAGAATAGGTACGCACCACGTAAATTAAAACTAATTATAAGAAAAATAAAACCAATCAGTTAATATTTTATTTATTTATTCGGTGTTTTATTTCGTATTTCGTATACACAACCAATACGTTATTTATCTCAAATATTACAACGTAAAGAGGATGCAACACAACAACCTATATTGTAAATGGCAGGCAGATATTATATGGTTGTATTACATTGTTGTAGTTTGTAGGTACCTACTAATATATTATAATTTATAATATTATATTATTGTGAAATAAAGCTCCCTACGTTTATTATACTTGCATGACTGCATGATTTTAGTTTTTATACGTCAATATTGATTACTTATTGTCCTATTCTACCATTTACTTCGGTATACCTAGCTATATTAGAATATTAGAATAAATAAAGTGAAAGGGGTGCGTCATTTGTGTTAAACCAAATGTTATAACAAATTATTTATTATGTTTTTATACCTGCAATCTCCATAAACTAGAAATATTCTTATGCAGTCATGTTCATTTGAACAATTGTACAATATTTCATTTGAACACAACAATACTGAGGTCGTGTTGATTGTTTTTGAAGTCATAACGCCGAGCAGTTATTATTTATTTTTTCAAACAATAAAATCTACATAAAATATATCGAAAATCACATAAACAGAAATGTATTAACAGATTGCCTTATATTATATTAAAATATAAGTAGGTTCAAACATGGTATTCAATTCTTCACTTAAATATTATTCATATTATACATGCAAATATAATAGATATCTTCTATACTCCGTTATTTCGCTACAAAAGTTAGATTTTATTCATACCTATTCTACAAATGACAAAAAATAATAATAAGCTCTTAAATGCTTTATATTAGGTAGTATTTACCCATAAATGGTAAAGAGTTCGTTAAGACCTATGCAGCAGTGACTGCGGGTGTGCAGGCTGATGGCATTTTTGACTAACACATATCAAACATTTATAGTGCCCTAAAAAAAGATTTAGGGTTTTGCAATAGGAAAAAAAACATTTTGTGATTGTTGTAGAAAATATACAATTCCTTCTACTTTCTCTATGAATTTATGTGTTAGGTTAATTAATTTGTTGTTTCGCAGGATCAAAATTTAAAAGTGTGGTCGTCGCGTGGAATTTTCTCGGGTTTGCAAACGTGTACAGACTGCAAAGTATTAAAAGTATTATACTTATAGGTAGGTTATAGGTATATTTACTTGTAATATTTAGTCTTAAAATCCAAAACCAAATAATAAATTAAAAATTGGTTTATTAACATATTATAATACTATGTAGTAATGTATATATACTATATTACTATGTGTATATACCTACCTGGGTACTCAAAAAAAAATTTTTACAGTTCAAGAATTCTCCTGATATCAATTAGGTAACCTATTTTTTAAAATTACCGATAATAGATACGATTTTGACTAGTTCTAATTTAAATTTCAAATAGTTTAAAAAAAATTAGTGTATATTTTTTTAATATTATAACCTATTGTGTTTGACCAACCTAGTTGTTAATTAACCTATAGCCATCAGACTAACTGCAATACTTTCTATAGTCGTCACTCACCTGCAGTCACTATATTTGGCAATTCACTACAAAATTCAAAATATTATATCTCAAAAATATCATTATCCATATTTAATTTCCAACCTGTTATAAAAAATTTAAACCAGAATACCTAGATTTCTCGATCCGCTCAGAATCTAAAATTATAATTTTAATTAAATCATTGTAATTATACGATATATTATATATTTATATCTAACAACTACAAAAAAAAACTGTCACCATGACCTTTTATCAGTAACTACGATATGACCCGTGAAAAAAAAAGTAAAAATAAGTGTTACTTTTGAATTTTGTTCAGATAATTATACTAATATACTATGTCTGATTTTCGTAAATACACTTGGCCCCGGACTGTCAAGGATGTGAACAATTTTTGATTATAACTTCACGTCTTCACGGTGATTGAACACATAATCGAATACGTTTTACTTGTTTATACTAACCGAGAAAAAAATCATCGTTAGATGACTATTATAGCTGCGTAGGCTGGTACGATAAATTGTTAGTCAGTGTCTCTTGCCCATTATAGGTACCTACCTATATAATTTTATATTTTTATATTGATGTAACCATCTCGGAACCATGCATCAGTTGAATTGGGGTATTAATACTAAGTATAGGTACCTACCTATACCTAATAAACTTTGTAATTGATAAAGTAGCTTGTATAGTCCACATGTCTATACACCTCATAAAGAGTAAAAACATCGATAGAAAAATATGTATGTAGGTATATACGCCATAGGTATAGTGCCACGAGATGGGGGGCTAGACGTGGCAATTCTCCCCCCTAAGTTTTTTATTCGTTTTATTCTAAAACATGCATATACCATTGCCGCAATGAGTAACAAATTAAAAAATAATTTGTTGCACACAATATTATCTTGGTTTTTTAATTATATGTCCAAAAACGAAAAAAAAAACAATCACTAAAAGGAAATTATGAAACTGAAAGTTTTGAAGATTATTATTGAATATCAGTTTTCATACCATATTTTAATTCAATTATACTAATACTAACTGTATTAAATAAGTGAACCTTTTTAAAAAGAAAATAATAATGTTTTTTCTTACAATATCTTCATTCAATGGCTTAAAAAAAAAAAATGGGGAAAAAAATATTTTTTGAAAGTATTAAGTTTTTATTTAAAGTATTTCTGAAAAAATGCATGATTTATACCAAATTGATAATCTACAAGTTGAAGTAAAAAGTTGGTAACATTTTTTTGGCAAAATTCAGAACTTCTAAGAAGTTAATTTTATCGATTTGTTAAATTGTAACTGTACGTTTTTTCCAAGTATAGCAACTGCTTTGAAAATATGTATGTTCCATCCAACTACAAGTTATATAGCAAAAAGTTCTTTCAATACTTCAATAGGTACCTAAGGCGTGTGATATAATCAATGATAGGGACAGATAGACTGAGTGCGGTGCATAATATTATTATGCTGGTGTTTATCGTGAACAAGTAAATTCAGATAAATAATAATTTATTAAAAAAGCACTGACACAGTTTGCATTTCATAACATAATGTAATAAATAAAATGTACAATAATTATGTACCTATTAAAGTAGTTACCTATACCTAATATAATAATGTACCTATGTAATTTGTACATTATAGACCTATACATGTAATGAAAACTATATATGATATTGATATAAAAATATATAAAAGTTAAGAGCTGTTTTTCTGAAAAAACTCAACATTTATTTTAAAATGATCTTCTACCCCCATTCACCCCTAGTAAAATATCTGCTAACACACATGCAGTAAATACCTATGTGTGTCAACCTAACCATAACCTAACCTAGGGATGTCCATCTAATAAGTAATAACGTGTAGGTAACCAATATCTGACAAAATCATTTTTGTTGTTGTAAACTTGTAACTCAAAAATGAATAACTATAGAGAGACTTAACATTTTCAGCAAATATTCATATTAGCATTTACTAATTACTGTACATAGTATAACAAACTATAAAAATATTTTTTATTTTTTTTAATTTTCTATGGTACTTATTTATATTTTATTCATATTTAAAAATATCATGGTTTTTATTTTTTTTTCATTTAATATATGATAACTCATAAGATTTTGGTTTTTTAATAAAAAGACTTGAAAATGTAACACAAAGTTCCATATAAATTTTTCACAGCCCAACTAAAAATAATTGTTGAAAATTCATAATCAGAGACCAAATAAAAATATTTATATTATACACATTTATTTTTATTTTTTTTGGAAATATTTTGGTCAAAAACATTTTGACAATTCGTTTAAACGCTAATTAGTATAATTACCACATTATTAATATTAATTTAAAAATATATACTTATAACTAGTTTAGGCACAGATTATATAATACTATATTTTTATATAATCTGTGGTTTAGGTATACTTATCATTAAAAAAATTAATATATATTATAACAAATAATTTTCAAACATTAACAATAATATTGTTTATTATACCTACCTATTACGATTTACAATAGTATATTATATATAATTCTGTACAAATTGAATCCTCGAAATAAAATATTACGTTTCCTATAATATTTTGACGATGATGCAAATATTATTATTATTATTATATATAATTATTATTAGAAGTCTTTTTACAAGTTTTACTTTATATTGATGCAATATTTAAAAAGATTATAAAATAAATATAAAAATAATTATCAAACCATAATGATAAGTATATTCGTGGATAAAACACTCCATTATTTTTGATAACGATGACTGTGTGTTGATAACGATTAACGTTTGTAATTTGTAAATTGTAAGCTCGTGTGTCAACTACTGTCAAGCCATGTGCACATGTGTATAATTTTTAATGATTGTATAATTTCACAGACTAATATATTATATTATCAATAACTAACTTATTTTTTTAAAAATTGTTTGTATGTCTGTATAATTTACAGTACCATCAATAATACAGCAATCCGAAATGTAAGTTTTAATATTATATTATGTAGTTTTGATAAAATAATTTTATGTGTGTATCTTATAATAATATATTATCTTTACCGGTTAGTCTTAAAATGAAGACCAAATCTTCTGTGAAAACCAGCTCGGACCAACGATTTGTTTTCAAATCAAGAAAAGCCGAACGTAAAGCCATGCGCCAAATGAAAAAACAGAAGAAAGGACACTTGCAACAAGTGATAACTAAAGAACTTACTGTTCAAAAGGTAAATTCCAAAAAGAAATTACCAAAAACTTTAAACACAACTGACTGGCGAGTATTGGATAGAAATAAAGAAAAAGTTGAAGAAATTAAATTACAAAAACAATTTGAGAAAAGTCGTCGTGAGCAAATGAAACATGCGAATGAAGATGAAGATAAAGAGATCAAAAGATTAGCCAAACATTTAAAGTTAGACAAGAGGAAAACAGTTGGAAAATCTTTTATTGATGATGGACTTGATTGTATCCTTTTTTTTATAATAATATATTATGTAAGTAATTTATACCTATTTTTATTTTAATTTTTCTAGTTTTTATAAATAAAATAAACCTTAATAACTTATAACTAGACTTGTTGGATGTGTGTGATCCTGAGACACGTAAAAACTGTTCGTCTTTAAAAGAAAGTTTGATGGATATTGATTCAAATTTTGATGATGATTATAATACTGTTAATGCTTTAAAAAAAAATGTAAAAAAGAAAGAGCCAGAAATTAAATCAATAAAAAAAGTAACGTTTGATTGTTCTGATAACTCATCTAATGAAGAAACTTTTAATTATGAACATGAAAATGAAAGTTTATCCGGTGAAGAAACTCTTGATGAAGATTATGATACTGAAAGTATATCCAACGAAGAACATTTTAGTGATGATGATGATGATACTTTTGATTACAACCATGAAGAAGAATTTGATTACGAAAATGAAAAAGAAGAAAAAATGTCTGACAGTGAAGCTGATGAAGTTGAAGATGTATTAGACAATAATGATGATACAAAAACTATAAGTACGAAAGAAGATATTTATGGTAGAATAAGAAAATCCGATGGCACTATCGTGGCAAGTTATTTGAACTAAGTATTTCCTATTAACAAAATATTTTTTTATTTATACATGTGTCTTAATAATAGGAACATTCAATAGCTTATATACCTCCACATTTAAGGAAAAAACAAAATGAAGAATCGGAACAACTTAAACGTCTTAGGCAACAAGTTAAAGGTCTGTTAAATAGATTAGCAGAAACTAATATGCACAGCATTAGTAGACAGGTAAAATACAGAATGTTTAATGTTTTTACAATTTTACTTATCTATTTTAATTGTTTACAGATTGAAGACCTTTATCAAGTTAACAGCCGCAATAATATGAACGAGACCCTATATAAATGTATAACTGATGCTATAGTACGTTCAGAATGTGTATCACCATACAGAATTATTGTAGAAAGTAGCACATTAATAACAGTTCTTCATACAAATGTTGGAAGTGAAATAGGTAACTAAAATTATCTATATTTCATAAATTAAACACATTAGGGAAGTTGTAGTGGTCAATGTAAAATAGTAATTAAATTAAAAATGTATTCATACCTTTAGTATCCTAGAACAAACATTTTTTACTTAATTATTTAAAATAATAATTGCACAAAATTGATGTAAGTAACCCATACCTAATACATCATGTATTATGTTTTTGGTGTTTTCTTGTTAAAATTATTCTTACCTAGGTTAATTGGACACAATAAATTCATCACTCACATGTATTTACAGGTATTCCATCATTTTATTCTCCGCCTAATATATACTGTGTTGTTGGACCTTAATTGAATTAAACTATTTATATTTAGTGGAAAAATTATAGTTAATATTTAATTGTATATGACATTTTAGGTGCATTTTTTTTACAAAATTTGGCAACCAAATTAAATATACTAATTGAGTGTAATGATATAAAAGTTGAAGATAAAGAATTAGATAATATTGTGCTATTGTTGTGTTGTCTGTATGCTTTTAAAGTAAGTAATAAAATAATATTAAATATATTTTTAATTGATTACAAACTTTACTGACATTTATATACTGTAGAATGCTGATTATCTAGACTAATTAATATCAAGGATATCCGGATAATTGACCATACATAATATACACAATACATACTGAAATACCGACGCTGCGGCCATGCCTTTAATCAGCAATCGATAATAAATAATATTTGTATGGAATAATTTTTTTGTAGGTATACACATTTACATACATACTAAAACAGCAGATATCTGATCTACGATGACGATTACGTGGAATAACGAAATAGGATTACGACTTATTTAAAAGGCTTTTTTTTTTGTTTTGCTTGTCTAGTAACATCTGGTAGATTGACGTTCGGATAATTGGTGTTCTATAGTATCTATTTATTCCTAAAAAATAATTTGGTTTTTATTATTTATTAAGTAAAGTTACTGTATGTGAAAACAATGTAATTAAGTAGGTACAATATAATATTGTCATTGATATTACTTTGCTAGTTATAAAATATGCATCAATAAATAAGGCAGATACAAATGTAATATTACTAAATATTCAATTATGTACTCAATTTGTGAAGCAAAATGTATAGTGACATATTTTACCACACAAACTAGCTATTGCCATTCTAGTATGGGGTTTCTGCTTTTTGCACATTCTATCACACATTTTATATGAATTTCATATTAATGGTAACAGATGGTTCTATAAAAAAAAATGTTTGTGGTTCACAATCCAAATTCAAATATTCAATAATATGCAATATATTATTTAATACAACAACTATTTATTGAATAAAATATGAAATTGTCATAGGCGTGCGCAGACCTGCATTTCGAGGGGTTCCTAGGTATAATATTTTTAGGCCCTTTTCTTAATCTGGGCCCTCTCCTAACAAGACATGTACATAATACATATTTTATTAAATTATATTATTATATATTTTATAATAAACATTACTTACATGTTTTATTTAACATTCTAATGCAACAGTTATAGATTTATAATAACATGCGCCTATTACTTTAATTATTAAACTCATTAATAACTAAATCTACATCAAAATTGGAGGACATTTCTTGTTCCATAAAAAGTAAAACTAACGGTCTTGGGTCATTATGGTACTTCTTAATTTACTTTTTACAATATTTTCAAATAATATATTCACAATATTTTAAAATATTTTGTTATTTTTTTTTTCCCGAAACATAATCTATTTTTATCACGTAATTTAAAAAAAATATATTTTAGTAACATCAGTTAAAATACAGGTCATATATATGCTATAGGACTTAAATATTTTAGGGCCCCAATTAAATGTCTGGGGGTGCCCAGGCACACCCGGAACCCCCCGTGCGCACGCGTATGGAAATTGTATATATGTATCTAATAATAATAATCATGGTAAATATAATCGCATGTTTAATTGTGATATTTATATTTTCCTCGAGTTCATTTCAATTCCTTTATTTTTATTACTTTATATTATTCTAGGTATTCCACGGTGGTTTTATTTTTGAAATTTTAGACAAACTACTTATTAAATTTGAAGAAAAGCATATTGATCTAATTCTAAGTATTTTAAGAACCATAGGATTTAACCTTAGAAAAGATAATCCTACATTAATTAAAAAATTGTTGTTAGACATACAAAAGAAAAGTTCAGATACTTGTGAATCAACAATAAGGTACGAATAGAATACATTTTTATCAGAGTATTTCTTTTTTTTTTTTGTTTACATGTAATTTTGTTTTTTTTAATGTGTAAAATATTAAAAATGTATAAATTATGATTGTATTTTAATATTTTATGTTTTCAGCTCTAGGGTAAAATTTATGTTGGAAATTTTGTCAGCAATAAAAAATAATAATGTAAATAAAATACCTACTAGTTCAGAACAATGTTACTCAACATATATTGACCATGTACAAAAAGTTATACGTACTTACTACAAATATAATAAGACTCCAGCAGAATTAACTATATCTTATGAAGATTTACTTAATGGTTGGTGTAATGTTTTTAATTTTACCTCAACATTAAAGCATAATAACACGGCTAAAATCATGTGTACATCTTTTAATTTTGTTGAAATCATTAGCTGATAATAAAGGTCGTTGGTGGATTGTTGGTTCAGCATGGAAAGGTGATGAACAGAAAAATAATAATAACTTACAGAAAAAAGACATGTACGATAAAAAACTATTGGATATGGCAAAAAAATATCGGATGAATACTGATACAAGGAAAAATATTTTTTGTATTTTATTCACTGCTGAGGTATACTTATTATTAATGCTTACTTAGTATAAAAAATCTTTTTGTATAAAGCTATTCATTTAAAATTTTTGTTCCTAGGACTATTTGGATGCTTTTAACAAACTTGTTCGATTAGGTCTAAAAGGTCTTCAACAAGAAGAAATTGTCAGTGTCTTAATTCATTGTTTATTAGTTTATAAAGTGTATAATCCATTTTTTGCTTATGTTGCACAACAATTGTGTCAATCCAATAGAAAATATCAAGTAACTATAATTAAAAACATGTTTTATAATCTAACTATTATCAATTATGAAATTTATTTTTAGGCATTTTTTAAAAAATCAATAAATGTCCGCTTAGAAGAAATTGACAATTTGAAAAAAAATCAAATACCAATTCTGGCATCATTTTTAGCACAAATGTTGCGCAATCATTCACTCCCTATTACTATTTTAAAAGTATGTAATATTGAAATACAACTTTTTAAAGTAATACATATATGTAATAAATTATTGTTTGTTAGAATGTGGACTGGGGAAGTTTAAACAAACTGATGGTGAGTTTTGTTCGACAGACTTTAATTAAAGTATTACAAGATATTGATGAAGAAGAAACCTCCAATATATTTCTAAAAGCATCAAAAAATCCTACTTTGCAATTTTTCCGTGAAGGACTTACATTATTTTTAAGTCATTTCCTTATTAAAAATGCTTCAAAAGACATTAGTGACAATAAATTAGAATTGTTAACAAACAGAGTAAAAGTTGCACAAGCCGCATTAAACCGCTGCTAATGTGTGCATGTGTGTACTACACTCATCTAGAAGCCCTGTTTTGCTCTAATTGGATTTAAACTTACTAATGTCATTAAACATATTGTTTATGATTCACTGTATTCTTGTCTTTTGTGAACGTAACATTTCATTATTTTATATTGTTAATAGTTAAATATAATGCCTCCAAAAGATCCGGAATTAATTGCTCTTAGAAAAGAACTAGAAGATTTAATTGCTAAATGTCAGGTAATAACACATGTTCACTTGTTAAACTGTATATATATTTTTATATATAAACATATTTGTTGTGTCATGTTAGTTTTAATTTTTTAAATAAAAGTACATTATATAATTTGCATAAATACATTTTTATTAATAATTTTTAATTTTGCTTATCAATATTTTTTATATGTTTAAATTTTTTAAACAAGTAACAAAATTATGAAATACATTTTGATTAAAGTTATAGGATAAAAATGATCACTTTAACACTTCAAGGAAATATTGCTCATATTTTAAGATTGTGTAATGTTTATATACTGTATTTGTGAAATTAAAAAAAATATATTTATGGGTTTAAAATTTTAAACAAATAATAAGTTATAAGTTATAACCTACTAATAAAAGTAGAAAACAAACCACCCAAAATGTGTAACTACTGCCAGTATAAGGTATTAAAAAGTATTTACGTACTAAGGTTTCATATTGTACTAGAGAGGAAACTATTGATTTTTAAGAATGTCAACATATATGTAGACATAATATTATTATCATTCATTTTAAGTATTATAAACCTCCCATATGATTTCTTCATTATAACATAGTTGTCAGAGTTAATCTCTAGTTAAAGTCATGCTTCATGTTTTTCCTTTGCTATAGTCTCCTCTTGTAAATAGGAATATTATATTAAATGTATCGAGTATACCTATTATTTTTAAATTTCTTCTGAAACCTGCACATTGTCACCGACTACCCTGTCTGTGTAGTAGAAATTAATTTGAATGTCATAATTTGAACTACAGTAAATTAAATTAATATACTCAATAGTTCTATTATATTCTAAGCCCCACTATATTTATTGACTAAACTCTAAAGCCTCTTATGTTGGTAAGGTCATACATACAACTATATAAATACACATTTATCCTGTGGTCATATTTTACATTTAATTTCATGCCTAACAAGTAGGGCGTGGATTTTTGTATTAAAATACAATAAAAATTACTGAAAAAACGACTTAATGCACTAATAGTATTACAAGACTAACAACTAACGAAAAAATTGTTTTTGAACAAAAATCTATTTGTACTATTTTAATTCACATAATATGGCGTTATTGCGATTGTTGCAAATCGTAAATAAAACGATCTACCTATCTAGTATCTATATAATATTATACTTAAATATCAGCCTGTGCGTGGGGAAAATATCAGTCGAGCAACTAAAATATATACGAAATAAAAATAATATTTCAAACCAATATAAATAACACCTATTTCATTTTTTCAATGCTGTAGTCTATTGAAAATTGTTATCAAATTTTATCCGTTCTTACAAAATGAACAAAACATTTACCTACTCAAAGTTTCAAAAATGTTCTAAAAATAAAAGTTTAAAAATACTAGTTAAAAGTTTCGTTTTTAAATTCTTTGATGAATGAAACGGATTTTATACCTGAGAAGCAAGCCCTAGTTGAGTTATGTTACTAAAGATTATAGACTACTCATATGTCTAGCATACAGGCTACAGCCTACGGTTGCCTACGCCGTACACATAGGTACTTTTTTTTTTTTTTTTTTTTTTTTCGTGGTATCGAAGACCAGAGGGGTGACCGCGTTAGCATTACTTCCCCTCAATGGTATCGAAGACCAGAGGAGGGATCGCGTTAGTATTACTTCCCCTCAGACACACATAGGTACCTAGTTATTAAATATATTTTAACACTACGTCACTACATAATATACATACCTACCCATTGGTCATTGGCGTGACTATAGAGTGGTACTGAGGGGATTTGTGTAACCCCCCCCCCCCACCACCACAAAAAAACCATACTTTTTCTATAATATTTTGATGTAAAAATTATCAATAAGTACAAAAAATGTTGTATTATTAGTTGACAAAATAACTTTGATCACAGGTTAACGGCATTTTCTTTTTATCTTTGACAGGATGAAAAATTTCCTTTAAATGTTAGTCGTTTACACTGATTCCTTGTTTATAATATTTATTGAAGTGTATTGAATATAATATTTTATTATTTTTTTGTATCATTTATTACAAAATATTTGTTTTTTTTTACAAATGGCGCACTGAAGTTTGAAAAAAAAAACAATTTTTTAATGTGATTTTTTCATGAAGGGACACGTGTGAACATTTCTCCAGCCACGGAGGTTTCAGAAATTCGAGCTTAAACCACCAGTGATCTATTGATCTGGATTGCTCCAAAAGTATATTTCTTTAATCTCTACCGCGGTCTCATGTTATACAGGTTTTATCATTTTATGTCTTATTATTACTCGTGTTAACTATATTACTTGAATGTACTCGATGTATAGGATAACTGCAGTGTCGCGTAAGTTTCCACACCACCCATGTCTGTTAAGCAACATAGTATCACATCGCCCATGTTGTTTAAAAGCATGAGGTATTACACGTGGCGCGTTTTTTTTATTGTGGTGTCCCCTGTAGGCCTAATCCACATCATAAGCGAGAACATGCGAATGCCGGTCGACTACAACAGTATTGTAATTTATAATACTGGTAGGTACAGCGAAAACTACACTTCTCGTGCATAACATAATAATAAGTGTTTTATACTTCAATACCAATAAATTAATACCTATCGAATTTAACGTTTAATAGGTTTTAATTTTGTCGCAGCACGGCATTTGCACATTTTCGGCTTACTAGCGTTGAATTTTAGTTGATACCTATGTGTTTCAGCCTCTGGAAAGTCGATCCATAGGCTGCTGGCGCTGAGTGATTTGTATTCGTCACATAATATTATAAGTCCATGTGAAGTAAAAATGCGTTAAAATATTGAGGGTTTTATAACATCCGTGTGGCGGGGCTGGGAATAATGAATTATTCTAACTTATATACCACTGCTTAGGTAGTTAGGTACATAAATTAAAAAAGTTCATGTATAATAGTTGGGTATAATAATAATTAATAACAGTAATTTTAAATTATATAAAGAATTATTTATCCCAGATACTTATTTAAAATTCAACACTGTCCTAATATTATAACTATAACTATTAACTATATTATTATTATACTTATCATAGTTTTATTATACTAGGTATAGGTATATTACATATTATTGATTATTATTTAGAGATCACTAAATTCATATTTCTATGTCTCCAAACACTCACTATTCCTTTTGGAGCTCTCTATTCAACCTGTCTTAAATGTCTCGAAACTCATTCATAAACATTTTTTTTACAGTCCTGGAAGGCTAGAACTAATATAAGGCTATAACTAAGTGTTTATTTTGTGTGTGTGACGCTGGCCAGCGATAGTGGGTGATATTTTTAGTGTGGGGGTGAAATAGTAAGGGGACGACAATATCAAATAAATACATTTTACAAAATATATAAAATCATCTTACTTGGTCTAGGCACTCATAGTTTAGCTAATCTGTTTCGACCAAGACTTACCTATATCAAAATAATTCCTTACTGTCACTTGGACTCAATACATTTTCTATAAAGCTTGACGGCGTTGAAACATTACTGATTATAGATGTATACAATTATTTCAGATATATGTTCTGCAGAGAGATATAATCCTTCGTTAATAATTGCATTCATTGTTCATGTGTGCGTCTATGAATCTAAAAAGTGTAATGGTTTATATTGAAAATAAAAGCACTTATATTTCAGGAACGAAAAGAAACTAAAGAAAGTTAAAAAGAATTTAAGAACATTTTTAGAAAATAAAAATTAGAATAGTAATTGGAAAAATATAAATATTATTCACGAAAGCAAAAACTGATATTCATTGTACAAATGTATTTTGAACAAAATTAAAACTGTACGAAATAACATCAATAAGACAATTAATAACTAGGTAGCCAACGTATCTTTATTTATTATAATATTTAATATGAATAACTTGTTTATTTATATTGTGTTTGTGGCCAACACACGATACTAAAAATTAATACCAAGAAAGTATTCTTATATAAGCCTCCAGTTTTTACTAAGGCTGTCCTTATGACCAGCGGGCCCCAGACCAAATACAAATTCACGGTGCCTAAAATTTGAGATTAATTTAGTTTGGATCCAGAGTTCCTTTCCCTCATTTATATCCATACTCCATAGTATATGTCGTATTTAAAAAAAAAATTAATTTTTGTATATTTAAGAAAGAATAAGTGGACGACGTCGTTCAGAGTATATGAACTTAAATATATAAATACAATTTACTGGTCGAAAAATCATAACAAAATATAGATGTGATAATTTTGTTTTCTTAATATGTTAATGTTTCACTCATATTAAAAATATAGTGCATAAATATACATTTGGAATTATTGTTAATAGATAGCCAGATAGGTATACAGTGTTAAGTGTCTGGAGGTGTGGGAATATTCTTTACAATTTGTGCACCCCTACAAATATTGGCCTAGTTGCGCCTATGTATACCTATAATATATTGTGTAATATTATGCAAATGTACTATACAACTTATAGCAACATTTTTCAACATTACAAAATTTTGTTAAAACATACATTCAATAACAGTGGCAAATCTGAAGTTGTAATTATGAGGTCATGAAGAGATGGTGTCATATAGGTAGAATCCATTTCGCAAGTGGGAGGAAAAAACACCGCTCAATTATGTGGTGTTTTAAAATTTTAAACACACCCTCCCCCTCTTGTTTAACCATAAGGTACGTAACAGACTTATGCCATCAACTTTAAAAGTATATAATTCTTGTAAAGTGCTTATTACTTTTTTCTTAAATTATTTTACTTTTTTTAATACCTATACTATAGGTACCAGTAATGTTATATGTTATTATGAAGACTGAAAATTAATCGGTTACTCTCAATAATGGACTTATAAAGTTTTAAATAACTATTTTCACAAATTAATATTATACCCATGTACATTTTTAAGATTAGGATTTTTTTTTTTTATTTTGGCAAATTCAGTTTTTTTGGCCGGTGTTGTCTTATTGGTAAGTCTGAATGATGTTTTATAATACAAAAAAATTTGAATTGTACCATAAACCATTATATTTAAAAAGTTTACAACTTAAAATACCTGTATAATAGAAAAATATCTATAATTTAGTAATAGTCAACTCAAACAATTATTTAATTTACCAACTCCACCATATTAAATACTTTGGAATGGCATTTTTCTTTAATTTTCATTGTTAAAATTTTCTGAATACCAATACTTAACATTATCTTTTTATTGTGATTATAGCAAGACCAAAAAAGCAAACAAGACAAAACCATTGAAGAAATATCTAATGGAATGGCTGATGTGCCAAAGTGCAAACTGGCCACTAAAAAAATGCTCAAAGGACATATTAATAAAGTGAACTCTGTCCACTATAGCGGTGATAGTAGGTAAAATAAAAAAAACGTAATGCGGAATATCTACTACCGTTTTCGGGATCTAAATTATGATTTATAATGAATAAAACACTCTCATGATGTCCTCCTAATATACCTACTATTTACTAATGTTCTTAACAGACACGCAGTTTCCGGATCGCTGGACGGCAAACTTATCATATGGGACACATGGACCGGTAATAAAGTACAAGTTATACCATTACGTTCAGCCTGGGTTATGTCTGTGGCCTTTGCACCGACGGGCAATTTCGTCGGTTAGTATATACCTAAATATTATATATAGTTACCAACGTATTATATTATCCAGGCGTTGCGATTACTTATATTCCAAGTGCAGGAGTGATGCGGCTTTATTTATTTTTATTCGGAGTTAGATGGGTCGTGGGTGGGTTTGCTGTGGCTTGTGGTTCATAAGACGTTGAGGGTGAATAAATATAAAAGCATTTAAACATATATAATAGGTACGATACATGACGGTGAAAAGTAATGAACTCGAAACGATGACGCCATATTTTGATTTCAAATTTTACTCTAACATAAAAATGTGTTGTACAGCTTGTGGAGGGATGGACAATATGTGCACTGTTTATGACTTAAATAATCGTGATTCAAATGGAGGAGCAAAAATGATACGTGAATTATTGGGTTACGAGGGTTTTTTGTCGTCGTGTCGATTTGTCGATGATAAAACCCTAATCACCGGATCTGGAGACATGAAACTGTAACTATTACGCACCTATATTTATAAATTTATTATATAAACGTATTGCTGTGTTAACTTGTGTGGTATATAATATAGTATATACGTAAAATTATGTAGACATGATATAATATAGTAGATATATATAGTAGGTATAGGTACCCTATGGCCTATATTAGAAATCAGTTCAAGTTACAAGTTTAACTGTTTGGTTTTTATTTTATTCATTGTATAGGTACATGTGCCTATACGTATGTTAATGTATTATGGGAATGTTGTAAATTTGTTCTTGTTCTTATTGTACAGTTGTATGTGGGACTTAGAAGCCGGTAAGAGAACAAATGAAGTAGAAGCCGCTCACTGTGGAGACGTCGTGTCCTTATCATTGGCACCCGACCAAAATATGTTCGTGACGGGCAGCGTGGATAAGACTTGTAAATTATGGGACCGCAGGGAACTGAAGTGCAAACAAGTGTTTTTCGGACACGAGGCTGACGTGAACTCTGTTTGTGTATGTATCCCTGTAGTTTATAATACCTATAATTATGTTAACGGGCATAATTAAAAAAAGGTGGACAAGTGGATACCGCTCTGATGTACCTACAGTACCTAGTTGTAGAGCACGTCGTTGTGATCAACGTGTTATATTTTAATTCAATGATAAATCGTTGTATACGAAAAACGATTCTGAGCGGAGATGTTATGTCACTAGTGTCAGCCTAGCATACTTATATAAATATACAAATTTAAAAGTTAAAAATAAAATTAATAAAAATCAAAAATATCTCATATGGCTATAAAAAGCGTAACTTTACAGTAAACTTTATACTTTTGATAAAGAACGGAAAACTTGTTGGGAACCATCTTTTAAAATTTCTTATATTAGCTATGAAAATAAAAACTTATGAATTTCCAACTGAAAAATAATTTACAAAATTTGAAAAAACCATGATTATAAATAGCTCAAAAAGAGTCAAAATAGTATGGAAATGGTAATTTTAACATTTGGTGAAAATTGCCAGCGTCTAGGGTTACTCATTTTTTAATTTTATCAATATATCAGAAATCGATAGATGAAATTTCATTAATTTACCGGTGAAAATCCAATATTGTAAATTTTAAATTTAAACTCTCATAAAAATAAATGTTACTTTTTGAATTTTTTTTTTTGTTTAAGGTAGAAAAATTTGCGAGGAATCTTATATTAAAATTTCTTATGTTGCCGTTGAAAGGAAAAATGCATATAAAAAATAATCATGCTTAAATGTATCATTAATATTTTTGAACTTCCATTAATGAAACTTATAAGGAACCTTGCATTCAATTTTCAAACTTTTTTACTTATCGAAAAGTTTTTATCGAGAATAATTTTTTTTCTTGGCGCTTTCTAAAACTACTTGAAATTTTCAATTTCGATCTCAAAAGTACCAACTAACATATCAGAAAAATTATAATCTGGAAAATCGGAGCATTTGACTAAATGTTAATGAGAGAAAGTAAAGAAAAAATACCCATCGTTGTAATTACAATACATTCTTTCGCTCCGCTCAGAATCAAAAATGATTATTATAGTCAACATTATGAACAAATTTTAAAAAAGAAAAATGGACCTGTGCTTTGTTACAGTTTCATAACAGCGGATACGGATTTACTACAGCTTCGGAGGACAAGTCCGCACGTCTATACGATATTAGATCTGATCAACAAATTGCTATGTACAAACCACCAAATTCCACTTCAGGATTCACTTCGTGTGGTCTATCGGTGTCCGGTAGATTTCTGTTGGCTGGTAGTGACGATAACTCGGTTCATGTGTGGGACACGATGAAAGTCCAACACAATGGTTAGTGTGTTTATTATCCATTAAATATTTGTTGTAATATGATATTAATCGAAAATCAGGAGTTATAACACGATTAATCGATACGATGCCGTGAGTTTAATAAATAAATATTGGTAGATCAATAACAATAACCCAAAATTGGACATGTATATTTTATTATAAGTTATAACTTGGGTGCTTTAATAAAAGTTAAACTGATAGATTTCGTGTAAGGAAATTATGAATTTAATCTATTGAGAACTCAAATGATTGGATTTAGAGCCTGCTGGTAATCATTTTATAAAGTCATATATAGCCATATAGGTACACATTACTCATTAGAATCATTGTATCATTATAAATGATAATTAAAGAGTTCTAAAATTAAGTAAATGCACGGTACGTATACCTACACGTGGTTACGAGAATGGTAAATGACTTATATAGTTTTAAACTTTAACTGTCGCTAAACCTAGTGTTTAACTTAAAAACTGGTGGTGATTGAATTTAAATCAGGACAATCTGGTTGGACGCTTATTTTAAAACCGCATGTTGATACTATAATAGTATTTACCCTTTATTCTTTGACACTAATGTGCAACTTTAGAAAGTTAATTAATGTAAATAATATTAGCGTCACCAAGCCCAAATAATATTATTTTTTGTACATTACCAGTTACTATCAACGGCTATACGTGAATGTGTATACCTCATTTTAGAACACTCGGGATATCGAGGATATCGGGATACCTACGACTTGCACAGTTGCACCTATACACACCTATACTGGCTAGTGGCTACTACAAAATACTCGGGAGTCGGGGCTATGAAAGGGATCTCACATATTTTTATTTAACGAGTAAGAGTTTCTCAAAAGTCTGATATGGTGAGGTTAGTCCCGCAACCGTTTATGAATCTCAAAATCCAGCCATGATATAGTACTATAAACTATGATGCACCTAAAAAATAATTATATTCAGGGGGCACATCATGGACCTCGTGCCACAACCCATCCCCCCCCCCCCCATTAACCGTATTTTATACCTTTTTTATTACTTAGAGTATTAACCTCTCTTACTAATTAAATGTTATGTCTCTATCAAACGCATGTATTTTGGTTATTTGGTTGTAAATTATGACATTATATTGAGATGGAAAATATAAGTTATAACTATATATAATTTGAATTTTTGTTTGCACCCCCCTGATAATAATATAATATAAATATACAATAATATGTTTTACTGGCTTACAGGTACTTTGAACGGACACGAAAACCGAGTGACTTCTCTAAGTGTATCGCCGAATGGTATGTCCGTGGTCACAAGTTCCTGGGACATGAACGTACGTGTTTGGGTTTAAACGTGGAAGCTATTTTGAAACATATATGATCACTTAATATGAGTTATGACTAGTGTTAAAACTTAAATTCACCTAATTATAGGTAGATACAGTAATATAACATAACATATGTATTGTATATATATATATAGTTATACTAAACAATTATTGTATTCGTTTAAGCAATTAAAACCCAATCAAATGATGTTTTGTAAAATATCGGAAAACTGTTTAATAGCATGCTTATTCAACGATAACGAGACCGTAATACATTTCATCATTATTTGTCACGCTTTCCATCCTCTCTACTATAGTAAATAATAATATGGTATTGCGAAAAATAAAATAAAATCTTTCTTTGTACCTATTTGTAACTATTAACTGTCGGTGTATAGTGTGATAAAGTCGTGTTACCGTTGCACAGTGTTATTTTTATTAAAATATTGAACACAGTACATTAATTATTAAGTGAAGTATTATGATTTTGAGTTGTATTAATATTTGTTTATTTATTCCCGTTTATATTAACGTCATTTTTGTTGGTCAGTATTCGTTCATAATATTACAGATATGTATTCATTGAGCATACGTTTTATCTTAAGTTAATAATCATAATGTTTAATGTTAATTATTATTTAATATTAAAGTAGGTAGGTATATACTATATAAAATTATGTAACCATTATATAACTAACTATAATAATGTATCTAACACTTAAACACTGTATTAACGTATCGGCCAACGGTAAGCATAGGTACCTATTTTCATTGTATTTTATCCATTATTTACAATTCACCTATTGACAAGGTGATTCTTTGAAATATTAACATTAATTTTCTCTAAAAGTAGGTATAGATAGGTTTTAAATTACCTAAGCAGAATATTTTTCTAAAAATTTCAATATATATAAAGCTAATTAAAATGAGTAACTAATTAGTTATAATTTATAGATAACTTATAATTTTTTAAAGTAGGTACTAATGAGTGATGGACGAAATAGTTGAAAGTAATCAATATTTTTCGGGGACTAGCTGTACTATTTCACTCCGCTATAATTAGGTGGAACTTTGATTGTAAGTTTATTAACTACTCGATTTAAATTACATTTTTATGTATGAGTTAGTACTGGAATTCTAAGAAAATCAATCTGCTTACTGCTTAGGAATATGATATTTATCATTCAAGCAAGTAAAAATATATATTTTTGCAAAAATTAAAAAACTTCAATTATTTTAGAGAAAATTGGTGTTTACTAATTACTTTTAAAATCACCTTGGACCTTGGATACTTATATAATATAATATCTATAGTATAGACTTGTTATTAATTAATAAATTAATAGTCATATAATATAAATAATATAATATATGTCTATCTTGATGTATAGTTTCTGTGTAGCATATATTTAATAATACCTATATCTAAGTATCGAAGTAAAACGTACTTACAAGTTACAGTACATAGGTACTTCGTACATATAACAGCGGCGTATATAGGACTATAGAAGAGGGCACCTGGATCTGGGCCAAAGCCTGTATTGAAGTTTCAGATTCATTTAAAACTTATACCCATGTCAAAAACCATAATGTATGTAATATGTATATGTCATGATTATATCCCCACAACGCCTTAAAAAATGTAATTGGTCTATTGTAAAAATAATATTTAGTATATAGTATACCTACATAATGTAAATAATGCGTAGTTATTATTATACCTATTACATTTTAGAATATAATAATTACAGGAAGGAGCTTGCTACTCGACTGCTTCTGGAAGATATATACCTTATCAATTTAGGTTAACTAATACAATAATGCACTGTTCTCATCATTGGCGCAACTTGATAATAAGGGGCCCATCGCCCATGTGATTACTTCTAGATTGGGGCCTTTCCTGCTAATAAAAATGAAAAACTGTCACTCCTTATTATACCTCTAAAAAATATTGTATTCTCCCATGACGTCATAGGTAATAATTATTAGTTATACAACCTAATTTTACAGATTTCTCGCATAGGTAGGTACAAGGTACTCATAATTTGAATTTTCCAAGTTAGTAAAAGACATTTTTATTTATTGTTATTATATTAAAACAAATAATATAAAATGACGTGTATATTATTTTACAGATTATAGTAGGAATATCGATAATATCGTATATGAGATCTCGGGGCCCCACACAACCAGGGGCTCTTGGAATTGCACATCCAACACTCCCGATAATTGCTCCACTGGTTCTCATATTATTCAAAATTGTATAAGTTCTATAAGACTATAAAATAACTAATAACAAATAAGTTGGTATCTGGTATTGTATTATACTATTATCATAGATTGTATATACAAATTAAATTTTATTAAATTTTATAAATCCTGTGGTGTTATAGTATACCTATACGCATATACCTATACCTATGGTGTATTTACGGGGGGGTCCAGGTCTCGACATCATTACTCGTATGTGTTTTTTATATTATAAACTTGTAGGTACTTAATATTTAGACCCCCCCCCCCCCCCACAAAAAATTTGAAAATACGCCACTGCCTATACGTAAATATATTATTATTGTTCTGTATTATTGATGATATCCAATATTGATGTACCTCACAATATTATTATACACCACGCATTTTCATTTGTGCCCTTCTCTTTATTTTATTCAGGTGATCTCTCAATGAAGGCACTTTTTAGTCGTTCTGGAAACTTAGTTCAATTACCCCTATACATAAGTCTAACTTTCAAAACTACAGGCCTATCTCAATTCTTGGTCATATTTCGAAATTATTCTAATCTCTTGTTCTTATTGATATTCAGCCTTCTACTAATTCTATCTTAATTGACGAACAATATGGATTTAGGCCCAACCGTTCCGCTAGGTATCATGAACCTACAAAAGCGTTGAAGGGCCAACCAAATATTTTTTTTTATCTTATTACTATGGATTTTCACAAGTAGTTATTTTGAATTAAAACTCGTAATTATCACACAACGCAACTCAAAATATTACGCGTTGAAGAGCCAATTATTATATGTTTATTTACCGCTAGGTATATTATGGATTACCAATCAAAGTCATTATTCGAATAACCTGTTTAGAAATTCGATTAATTTTATTCAGATGATTATTTAAATACAAATATACCTATTATTTATTCGAATAATGTCCTATTGGCTATTTTATCTACGACCCATGGTATAGAGCTATAATTTTAGACAATTCATAGTGATTTTAGAGGTGGCTCTAATCAATTTTAATATCTTTAAACATCTTTGTCATTAATCACTGTCAAACTATACTCCCTTAGTCCCTTCATACGCGTTAAGAATAAAACTCGGCGGGCGCGTTTTTAAACCGCTGAGAACATTCGTTTAAAATTTTAAACAGCCTATCTTATATTAGACCAATACCATTCAAAATTCACTCTAAGTACCAATATAAACTGATTCGAGCATATTATTCAATTTTAGGCAAACACTCACCAAAACACCGATACGATTTAACACGTTATAGGTTGCTAAACTATAATTATGTAGAAGTAGGGTTACTAGACATCCTCTTTTCCCCGGACATGTCCTCTTTTTAAGCTTAAATAAAAACGTCCAGGGGGTTTTTTCAATATTGGAAAATGTCAGGGTTTTTCATAAAATGTGAATTTTTTTAATAATCACCACGATATATATCGATTATCGATATCCGTATATAGGTATTTATAATATGTTCAATGTTCACGATCGAGATTATGTTTAGGTATAATCACATTATTATTTATCAATTTTTATTATTATCAAAGAGTATTTATTTCTAAATTACGAAGAAATTCTATAGTATTTAATTTATATTCTTAAGTCTAAATATCAACTAATAAATGTGTACAATTAAATATAATTTATACCTAATGATATATCATATTATTATTACAGTAGGTGCAATAGGTACATTATAAGAAAAATAAAATGTACTTATTAATTTTTATCATGATCTTGAAAAAAATGTTCTCTTTTATTGTCAACCATAAATGGTAACCCTATGTAGAACTGTAGAAGTAAGACTTAGTGGAATAACTTAGGAGTTTGACGGATATTAATAGATAGTAAGATTACTTACTCAATGAATCAGTGAGTGATATGTCGTTTGTAAAGTTTTTCTCTTGTGTTTTATTGAAGTCAATTGTTTTAAGTACCCTATAGGCCAGTGGCGTGGCGAACTTCATTAACTTACGAGGCACAATAATTTATATTAGTAATTATAAATACTTATATAAGTAATTATGTATTTACGTAAAAGGTAACTGAGAAAGATTGGCTTAGTCTTGATGTGTACTTAATAAATTATTTATTATATGTAAAATTCCTCCAATCACCAGGACACCCAATACACTTAAAACTGAGGCATGTGCCTCAAAAAAAGTATAGGCTATAGCTGCTATTTATTGCTTCGGCTGAATATAACATGGATCATTCATTTGGTAGTCCGTATTTAGTTATATCCATAGACCTGCTTATACCTTATAGTATAAGGTCTATGGTTATATCACAAGGGTGCTGTACGATTGCAATACTCTTTTTCTGTTTTCGATGTATCTGTGTAAAACATAATATGCATTACAATTTTGATTTGTGTCTATAGATGTATCAGCATGTTTTTTAAATAGGTAGTCTTTGTTTTTTTTTGGGTCCATATTTTTTTTTGTCCCGAGATAACTCGGATTTGAAATATTATGTGGCTTAATTATATTCGGCCTGAACCGTTTAAGGGTTGGAAACCCCTAATCGCTATTCTAGCTACAAATTCGGTAGACAAAACCCGTGTGAAAAATAATGCACCGGTTTAGCCTAGCGAATTTCTAGATTAAAATTATTAAATTATTGATTGTCGGATTTTTCTACATTATTAGTCCATACTACATTACTACATATTATTTTATAATAATATTCATAATATTTTATCAAATGTATTGTTCTGTGATCGAATAACATAACATCACTTTTACCACCAGATGGCGAAACCTGCGTTGTCCATGTCGGGCGCATGCTCTTCCGGTAACGCGATAAACTAATCCGGTGGGTGGCACACCGCGGTCCGTGATCTCGTATTCGCCGCCGTATTCAATTCTGATTTCTGAATAATATTATTCATCAGCGATCACACTCGACCGCTTACCGCTCAGTCGTCCAGCGTCCTGCGATAGTCGTACATGTGCAGTTGTCTACTTGTCTGATAGTGGCGTAGTGATTTGTATTGCCGTCAGCCAGTATAATAATAACAATTATTGGTGTAAAGAGCTACGACTTACGACTGTTATGAATTTTGTAAATAATTGAGTAGTCATCAAAACGATGAAAACCCCGTTCGGCGTTTGCATAGCCGCCTGCGGCTTGTTCTTCGCATTGGGCTCTGCGTCCACCGAAAAAGACGTGAGCGCCAAAAGTGATCTTAGTGAGTATAATTTATTGTTTTTCACCATGATCGAGGCCTCGTCTTGTGTGTTATTTTTAAAACCGGTACGAAAATAAACTCGTGCTGTGAACGAGGACCCGTCAACGCCTCTGCTGTTCTGAGTTAATTTAACTTCCAGAACATAATGGTTTAAAGGGAAAATATTAAACGAAATAGGAACCCCGCACAACTTTATATCCTTGAAATTAATTTCTATATCCATCTATTTATGTGGGTGCAGTGTACCAGCGATCGGCATAGTATTTTAATAGACGATATAATAATAATATTAGCATTAAGTCACTAGGACCTATACAGAAATATTGAAAAATGTCAATATTAATAGTAAATAATAAGACCAGTGACGCAGATAATATTTTTACACAGGAGAGGTGTGTTATAAGACTCAGTAGCTACTCATAAATAATTTTAAATGTATTTCATTTGTTTAAAATTACCTATAGTTAATGAAATTATTTATACTTATAATACGTAGGTACTATTACTTAGGACTTGCGACTTGGGTTTTATATACCTACCTAATATAAAACCAAAGTTGGAAATAGGTACAGCAATAAATAAAAAGTCAATAAACAAAAATAATAGTCAAAATTGGTGTTATTGACATGTGTATAGTTTGGACTTTTTCAGAAATTTGATACTTTGATACATATTTTATTAATATATTATTATTTACATTATAAAAGTCCCAAATTATTTTTTGGTTATGTAGTGGGGGTAAAAATCCACACCATCAAATAAGAATATTATACTCTCATTCTGTTCTATAAAAAATAAAACACTCATTTTAAATTCTAGTATATTTTTGAACTTACTTTACTTGTAGACATAATATAACGTGGTCGAAGGAGAACTATTGTCAATAGCAGTTCCTCCTCCGGCTCTCAATACCCCGTAAAAAAAAAAATATCATTTAACGAGTCATATAACTGCCATTAAACAGTATCAAATTAATTGACAATTAAAATGTTTTGATTAAAGAAAATAGTAATGGGCAAATATGTACAATTGTATATAATTATGAATTGCTAAGTATCACTTAAGTTCAAATATACAAATATTTTATTTACTCTTGCAAATTTATAATCTTATTTGATAATTTTAAATTTTATAAATTATACCCTGTCATTATCCATTGGCTTGTTTTTATTTAAATTGTTAAATAATAATTTTTTTAGATGCTAAATATATTACATATTATTCACTGCAAAAGATTAAAAAAAATTATTAAAATATCAAAGCATTAAAAATTCTTGGTTTGGTAAGTACAATATGAAATAAATGAATGACTAAAAAATTTAAATTAAAAAGCTTTTAGGGAATTAGATAAAATCTTTAAATTTTATTGTTAAATGTTGAGGTCTATTTTGGAGTTTGGAGCTGTTATAATATGGAATCCTAATACTAAATAATTCATGTAAAATTAATTGAATTGAGTGTGTTCAGCTCAAGTTTCTTAACCATATTGATATTGTAATATTATGATTATTGACTTTAATCTGAATCTATCAATTTTGTGTATGTATCAAAATATTACATTTTCATAAGTAGGTATATTAAAATAAAAAAATATTTGTATGAAATAAATGTATAAAAGTACTTTCTCCATTGTTGCCTATTTGCAATTTTATTTACTTTTCAGTTGTAAATTGTTTCATTGAGTTTAAGAAATTTTCCTATATCTAAATGGCTCCCTTAAATAGGTACTTAAATGTAGTTCTTACATCATCAGAGTTAGCCTTAGGCTTGCCCCAGACCTTGTGCATGTTTTTGACATTTTGTGCCTTGAGTTATAGAAAATTATATATTTTTTGAGGCCTCGCCTAATAAAAAAATTGCCACAAGTCTCGTCCTCCTTAAAGCCGGCTCTGTACAACACATTTATTATTTTGTCAATGAACATAGGTTCTTATATATTATTTAATAATACAAATTCAAGAAAATGTATAGCAAAATATGATATTATATAAAATATAGGTAGGTGTATGGTTTTTTCTAAAATAAATTAATAATATATTTTTATTATATCTAATTGGTTAATATTAACATGCATAATAAAATATAGCATTGTAAATATCAAACTTTGGAACTGTTACAATGCTTAATCAATATATTTTATACCTACCTATTGGCTATCAGTCTATCACTATCATTTAATTCATAAATTCAACTCATAGGTTTAATAGTTTATTTCTAGTTCTTAGAAAAATATTTATCGATCAATCTATGGTATGAAAAATTAAATTTATTTAAGTATAGGTCCCTATATTTAATAAATAATTGTATAAGTAATAGGTATTATATTACTTAACTAATATTAACACATAAATAAAATATATTTTTGTATGATTTTTCTAATACATTATTCATTATCTGTTACATTAATCATTTCTGTATGCTTCCTGTTTGCGTTTTATCATTTATTTTTACTAGGGTCAGTCGGAAATGTCATTCCATTCTTTTTTTCCTACATGTGTTCACATGAATATTTTGTTAATTTCACTGATGGATTCACAAATTTTTATCTAATCATATTATATAATATTTTATTCTATATAAACTGTAACTATGTTTATAACAAAAATCTCATCTTCTGTCTTGTGTGTAATCTGTACATCTGGGGCACACTAAACATAATACTATCTGATATTTTATTTTAAAATATGCTGATTATAGAATTTAATATTATTAATATCAATTATAAATATAAATGGTTCAAAATCCGAATTGAATTTATTCATTCTTTATACATCTAAATAGAATGTAATATAACAACTGTAAACTTGTTATTGCCAGTTCAGGCTCAGATTAGGCCAGCGATCTACTGAGAGAATTTACACAATAATAAAAAAAAATATTAGTGAAATATACTCATATGCACACGTATAAATGCGTAATTGTACAAGCTATAAAATCTAAAAAGGGTTATGGTTCAAAAAAATGCATGTTTTCAAAAAATAAATGCAAAAAACATGAATAATCCCTATACTATGCGGGTTAAAGTAGCAACCCTAATGTAAACAGTGATGAATGTGAACGTTGAATCGTGCAACTCATTTTGGGACGTTTTTTTATGTGGGCGGCTGTACGAGTTTGGTCTCCTTATTCTAGTCTTCATTGGTAGTTTTTCAGTTTTTGTTACAATAGAAACCTAGAAAAGTCTATATCCTATAGGCTATAATATAAATAATAATATTATGTTTATGTGTTTACTTATTTTTTGATTTATTTTATTAATGTATGATATTAGCTTAATTTAGTTTATTGTTTAATTTAAGTGCATTTAAAACATAAATTGAATTAAGCCAAGCCAAACAAATTATTTTTCAATAAATAAATAAATAAATATAGTTATTATTTAGTATTAAATAATACAATAAATATTAGGTACCTACCTACTATATATTTTAAAGCTCGATCATCATTCATAGCAAATATAATAATAATAATAATAATAACAATAATTGCAGGTTATAATTGTATAGGTTATTTAAGAAATAAGTAAGAACATATTTATTTATTACAGGCATTTTTCAAGTTATCGCAACTTCAAATTACACAAAAGTGTCATACCAATAAATTTTTTTTACAAATATGAATATTAAAAATTAATTATTGTTGTAATTATTTTTAGATTTGCTTGTACTCACAGTAGCTTCTGAAAAAAATGACGGTTTCAAAAGATTTATTGATTCTGCTAACCTAAATGGCCTTAAAACTAAAGTAAATATATTGTATTGCTTAAAACTTTTATGAATTATCTTCAGTTTCTAATTTTTGTATTTTTCTGTAGGTACTTGGTTTTGATAAGCCATGGCAAGGAGGCAACATGAATAGTGTTGGTGGTGGCTACAAACTAAATTTGTATCTTGAAGCATTAGAGTCTTATAAAAACAATGATAATTTAGTAGTATTACTCACTGATGCGTAATACATTTTTAATTAAAATAATATTTCATTGACTAGGTTACTAAATTAATTACATTATAATTTTTTCAGGTATGATGTTGTACTTTTAGCTAACAGCAGTACAATTCTCAATACATTCACTGAATTTGATTCTTCGATTGTAATTTCAACCGAGAATAGTTGTTGGCCAGATAGAAAATTAGCAGATAAATATCCTACCGTTGATCTGAATGGTTATAGATTTATAAACTCAGGAGGTTTGTTTACAATTGCATGTTAATTTAAATACGTAATTTAAAATATTATAGTAAGTTCATACTTGTAATATATTAGAAAATAATATTTAAATATTCAATATTATTTTCTAATATAAGAATTAGGCTTACCCAAAATAAAAATTACTTATAAAATGTTATTAATTTTAATATTTTTATTTAAACAGGTATAATTGGTTATGCTAGCCAATTGTATAAGTTACTATCAGAGAAGCCAATAAAAAATCTTGGAGACGATCAATTGCATTTGACAAATTTGTATTTAAATACCGATTTACGTAAACAGCTTAATATTAAGTTGGATAGTTATGCAAAATTGTTTCAAAATGTCTATCTTGCTGAAGGTTAAAATATTTTTAAATTTTTTCTATCAGAATTTTAGATTTTCAGCATGAGCAATGTCATATAGTTGATATATTTTTAAGTTTACAGCATTTACATATTCATGCAGTGCTGTAGTCAGAAATTTTGTACTGGGATAATTTTTTTAATACAGTATTATAATTTTGGCTAAAATAAGTGTTTATTCACGGTCAATAGCTACGTCTGTGTTTATAGATTTAAATATAGATTTATTTTATTTACCATCATATTCTAACTTATGATTTATAAATGTATAAGCTCTTCAGCTAATTTTTTTAATTTTTTTCTATAATATTAGAAAAACTATTTAAACAATTATGGTTCTTAACAATTTTATAGATTGATATTATAATTTTTTTATTTAATCGAATTTATCTGCTGCAAATCTATATTGGTAGTAAACCAAATGAGTGACAAATGTCTGTTTTTTCTTTTTATCAATTAGTTTAAACTGATTTTATTTGTAATTACAGATGACATAATACTGAAACTTGTAAATAAATCATATGTATTGGAAAATATTAATTTTAATACTCAACCAGCTGTCATTCATGGAAATGGATTATCTAAAATAACATTCAATAGCTACACAAATTATATTCCAAATAAGTGGTCTCCTGAGAGTGGCTGTAGTTCATGCTATGACAACAATATAGATCTTTCAACGCTCAAGGTTCTTTCACATATAACTTTTATACAAATTTATGTACAAACATGAAGACTAGATTAAGGAGATGAATTTCATATGGCTGCACTCTTGACAAAAAATCCTACAATAATTAAAAGGCCACATGCTGCGCTGGGGTCACAAAGATTGATACTTTTACCCGCGTAATATAGGCCTATAGGGATTATTCATGTTTATTTAAGTTTTTTGGAAAATGTATGCATTATATTACACTAAGGCCTATTATACATTGTATAGCTTGAACACATTAATTCCATATTCATAATGTGCACATAATATGTGTATACTTCATAAAAAAATTTATTAATTTGTAAATAATTAAATTAAAACAATCCATTAACATTGTATCTAATCATCTTATATACATCTTTTATGCTTGTATATCTGTGTTCACGGTTAGTCTGAGTCCAATACTAATCGATACACCATTGTTAAATGTTTATGAAATTACACATAATATGCACATTGCACATGTATAAATGCGTAATTGTACAAGCTATAACATTTATAATGGTTCATTGTCAAAATAGTAACCTTTAAGACTGTAGTGCAGCCTGTGGCTATTTAATTTTTCAACTCATTTTGGGACATTTTCAGTAGTTGGATTTGGTCTCCTTATTTTGGTCTTCATGGTAGGTACAAACTATAACTTATATTAATGTTTGTATATTTCAGGAAGAAAATTATCCAAAAGTGCTGTTATCTATAATAGTTGATAAACCAACTCCATTTTTTGATGAGTTTTTAGACAAAATTGAAAACATTGATTATCCAAAGAGTAGACTGTGTTTGTCTATTACTACACTTGTAATATTTCTTATTAATCATCACTGAATTAGTATATTTACTTTTCAATTTTTTATCTATTAATTTTAAACGTTTAGGTGGACTATCATAAAGAGCACGTGGACAAATTTATTTCCAAAATAGGTGATGAATACAATGCATCATTTGTATTTCATAAGACTGCAGAAGAAAGCATTCATGCACGACACTTTTCATTGTAAATATTGTTTTAATTATATATCTTATTTATATTTGTTTTGTATGTGTTAATTGTTAATTATTATTTTTATAGTTCATTATGCACTAGCAAATTGTGTGACTTTTTATTTTATATTGAGAATGAAGCACATTTAGATAATCCACAAACATTGAAAACATTAATTCAGCGTAATAAGTAAGAATATTTCTGTCAATTATTTAAAATAAATAATATTTAATTTATTTTTAATTTAGAAAAATAATTGCCCCAATGCTCACACGACCATTTAAAGCTTGGTCTAACTTTTGGGGAGCTTTATCTAAAGAAGGATTCTATGCTAGGTCGTTTGACTACATGGATATTGTCAATTACAATAAAACGTAAGTCTTAATCAAGAAAAATGTATTTTATTTATTTTACATTATGATTCAAATGCTATACTGAAATCTGTCTTGAAACTTCTTCGGTCTATACTGTATTTATTGTCAGCTGAACACTCGTACACACCAGCATCCATTTGTGTTCCTGGATCAATTTCCAATTTAGACTTAATGCTATCTTCGGCAATATTCCACTCATGAACCTTAAATAAAACTAAGTAGCTTAAATTCTAATACATACAACTATATTAATGATTAAATATATTTTACATAATATTGTTTTTATTATTATTGCTTGAAAAACAAATTATTCAAAATATATTTAGTATGCACTTAACAGTCGCTTATGTAATTATTTGATTTCATGTCATTATTAGGTACTATCTAATTTTATCCCTTGAAATTGTTCTTTAAGTAATTTTACTTACATGGTGATTGTAATGGTAATACAGTTCAGTACCATCTTTATACCAAGTTATTTGAGGTCTCGGATTTCCTCTGGCTACACAAACAAATACTATTTTGTGCCCAAGTACATATTCGTAATCAAAATGTGATGCCATGACTATTTTTGCTCCCTAAAATAAAATAAATGATAGTCATTGAACTTATTAACACTGTCGACAAATATTTGGAACAATACATCATTATGATTATAGTATTGATCAGATTCTGGGTCTCTGTATTTTCCTGTAATAGGTAATCCAATCTGCACTCTGCTCTTTGATCTACTTCTCCCTCGGCCACGTTTACCACATACATCTGTTATAATTGCAAATATACTTGCTGTGATTAATGCAGCTACTATTATGTTCTTAAATCCCATTCTGCACTCACCTGAAATTATAAAAAAAAGTTATTTTTTGTTAAGTTATTTAAATTATGTAATAGCTTTGAAAAATTAATAATCTACATTATTAAACATTTTGTTAAAAAAGTTTAAAATATAATATTTATTACTTTGATACTTATTGGAATTTTAGTAAGATTTAATGTTCTTTTTGTTTTGTTACACCTTGGCACAACTTTGTTCTGTTGACTACAATGAAAAACTAACTGTGTCCTCGTTATGTTGGATGCAATTCTGACCCTATCCTGGTTTATGATCAATTAAAGGGCACTTCCTCTTAAATTGCTAATTCTATTAAATTCCCCTGTTGCATTTTATAATAACAAATTTGCTTGAAAAAAAATAGTTTTAATATATTGATAAAATATTTTTGTACAATAATGTTTTAGAGGAATTTGGAATGTACCTTATATAAGTAGTTGTTACTTAATGAAAGGTACTATTTTAGAAAATAAATACACTAGGCCATCATACAAAGAAGATAACTTGGACTATGATATGGCATTTAGTAAATCATTAAGAGAAAAGGTATTTTGAAGTCATAATTTTAAAGTTGTTAATTATTTATGAAAATGTAATTTTAGGGTGTTTTTATGTATATCGATAATCAAAATACTTATGGGCATTTAATTGATTCAGAGTCATTTGATATTACTCTTAAGAACCCTGAAGTATACCAAATATTTGAAAACAGATATGATTGGGAACAGCGTTATATTCACCCTGAATATATGGAAAATTTTAATCCAGATAAAAAACCAGCCGAGGTAACTATTTAAACTAAATATTTAAAACTATTGAAAATATTCTTTATGTATATATTTATTTTATTGTAAAGCCATGCCCAGATGTATTTTGGTTCCCAATTTTAACTGAACAGTTTTGCCAAGAATTCATTGAAATTATGGAGAATTTTGGTCAATGGTCAGATGGTACAAATAATGTAAGTCATTCAGTAAATATACTATTTTCAATATAAAAATTTGAACAGCAAAATACATAAATTGAATTGAAGGACACACGTCTTCGAACTGGTTATGAAGCTGTACCAACCAGAGACATACACATGAATCAAGTTGGACTTGAGAAGCATTGGCTCGAATTCCTTCACTCATATGTTATGCCAATACAAAAGAAAGCATTTATTGGTTACATTCACGACGTATGTGGGAATGAAAACCAAACAAAATTAAAACAATATTAAAGCATGTGTGTGTTCTCTGCTTGACATTTAAAAATAAACATAATATAATTATTATCTATGTGTATATAAATACTCAATAGTAATATGTGAGAGTAATTATTAACAATAGTGCATGATAACCTCAAACCGTAGGATCCCAGATTGGATACTGGATATGAAGCTGTGCCAACAAGAGACATTCATATGAAACAAGTTGGGTTACAAAATGTGTGGCTAGAGTTTTTAAGACTATTTGTTTCCCGTTTACAGGAGCATGTGTATCTTGGCTATTACTCAGATGGCGTAAGCTGCTTTTTACTTTTTAATTACTTTTTAATCATAAACTAATTGTACATTGTTTAAATTTTAATAAAATATTTGTTTTTGCTTGCTTGCTTCAACTAACTTATGTTCTATAATGTAGTTAGTATATTTTATATAACTATAAACAGAAAGAGTTTTTTAAACATAAAGGTTAAAACTGTAAATTTAATTCAATTTTTAGCAATTATTTAAAAATTTAAACGATAATTACTGATCATGTTATAATATAACAGTTCCTATACAGAATTATAAATAGTTTTATATTTTCTTTCAGACTTTTTATCTTATTATTAATTTATAATATTATTTTGAAATATGTTAAATTTATATTAAGTAATATAAAAAGACTTTTCATAAACTGCTGAACTAGTCACGTCACATATAATAAATAGCTAACACAGTTACACTCCAAAATTTGAACAATAGATACACCCGTGTATGTAAGTTATAACTTGTGTAATGATTTACAGATTACAGACTTATCATTTGTGTGGCACTCAGTGAATTTGCTTATTTCATCTCACCATATATTTTTTTTCTTGCCTTCTTTTTAAGATTTGAATTTTTTGTTAGTTGCCATCTGATTTTGATAGTTTCTTGTTTCTACTATAGAACTTTTTGTCTAAAAGGGTCTTGAACAACTTCATCATGGTAGATTTCCACTGTAACATACTAACATCAACATGAAAAGTGTAATATTAATAAAGTATGCAGGATTGGCAGTTATCTTTTTCTTTATTTACCCTGACATGTTATTGCTGCTGTTAATATATACATTCATTGTCACCGAGTGCAGTGTGACATGTGGATAGTTTGATGTATTTGGCTCTTTGATAATTTTTAATCCAGTCGATCTTCCCATATTTTCATTATTACTATAGGGCTTCTAATTCAATATCATCTGTATAAATGCACTGTCTGACACTGATTTGCCATGACTTGTTAACAATGCTTTCTACTTAAAAAATATCTTTTACAGCCTCATATAAAACAATATCTAATCTGAATAGCATGGACAATAGGATATCCCCTCATCAATACCTGAATCTATGTGAAACAGATCTCTCGTTGACCTTTGTATTTTAATTTTTACTCTTGCATTTAACAGTGATAATCTTAACAATCAGTTGCACTCTTTTAACAGGGAATAAATTATAAAACTAAAATAAACATTATAGGCTTATTGAAAAAATCTAAACTGAATTAGGTACACAAATTATATTAGTTTTTATAAGTAAGAAATTAGTTCAAATTGGCATTTTGAGAAGAAAAAAATTATGTTTGTAATTCCTATAGAACACTATAGATGTTATGTTAAATGTATTACATTTTATTATTTTAATGCACGTAGCCCTGGTTAATTGGTGATTAATTATTGTTTTGAATACAAATAATAATCAATGAGTAACATTATTTTACGAACACTTTTATAGCCTCCTCGTTCCCTGATGAACTTTGTCGTCAAATACAACCCACTTGGTCAGGCTTCGTTGAGGCCTCATCATGATTCGTCTACTTATACCATCAATATAGCTTTAAATTCTCCAGGAAAAGATTATCAGGTAAAGTAATTGCCGCACTAATTAATGTTGTCTTGTTCCATTTTATTTATTATTTTTATATTTTTACAGGGAGGTGGTTGCCATTTTTTGAGATATAAGTGTAAAGTTACTGACATGAAAATAGGTTGGATGCTAATGCACCCAGGACGGCTCACGCATTACCATGAGGGACTTGAAGTCATCAATGGCACAAGATATATTATGATATCTTTTGTTGATCCTTAATAACCTTGGAATTTTTTTTTCAGATTTATACAACTATTTTTTTTTACATTGTATGTTTTACGTTTAGATTTTTTACATTAACTGTTGATTTTTTTACCCAATTTAACGAACAATAATTAGTAATTTAGTTAATAGTTGATTTTATAATCACAGACATTTTACAATTTTTTTTATAAAATACAAATTATTATAATAGATACCTAAAATTATTATATGTTACAGTCAAATCGCGATAACTCATAACTAAAATTTTTTTCTTGGCCCTTGTAGTGTTTATATGTTATATTTGGGGTACATAATTAAAAAATACATGTCAAATTTATTTTTATCCTTCTCCATATCTATGAATTATTGTGACTTGACTGAATTAATTATAAAAATTATTCTCCTATAAAATTTACATACAAAATAATTTAATATTTTTGTGATTGAGAAATAATAAATGACCTACCAAATGTCTTAATAGCTACCTTAAAATGTTTTTGTTTTAATTATATTATGAGTAAGCGAATAATATTGTAATTTTGCATTTAATGTAAAAAATATAAGACAACAGTCCAGATGTCTAGCTTTGTTATCGCTTTGCCACTCCAGCACAAAATAGTGGTGTCCTAAAGGCCATAATATTAATTTTGAAAGAAATAATATTGTAATTTCATACTATTCGTAAAATAATTCTGAGCAAAACTTATTATCACAGGTCCACGGCACATGCTGACAATATTCAAAATGTAAATGTTATGGTAAAATATTCAGAAAATCAAATGCAAGGTCTATGTATTAAGAAAGATATAAAATCTGAGTACAATAATTTAAGTGTTCACAGAGAATGATAGATATAAAGAAAGAAATATTTAAATACCAATTAAATATTTAGATATAAAAAATATCAAAATCTTTAATAGTTTTCCATTTATTATGATTACTATAACACAAAGTGTTTATAACAAATATAAATAGTCAAACTGATAACAACAATTTGAATATCACTAACTGCTAAGCCATATATTTTTACAATATTTGTATTTTGTTCTTGTTGGTATAATAGATATAAAATGTTAATTGTATAAAATAATATAATTAATGTATAAATATTTTTTAAATCATAAATTTAGGTTTTTTTTCTTTTTTTGTGGATTATCATATGGCGTACAAGGACATTGTTTTCAAAAAAATCTTTCTCACAAATGTGACATTGATACGGCTTCTCGTCAGTATGCCTTGATCTCAAATGAACAATAAGTGAATCTTTTCGTACATATGATCGTTGACAATGGTAGCATGAATAAATATTTTCCATTTGATGAATCTTTACATGGCGCAATAAAGTGTTGTTACATGAAAACTGTTTGTGGCAATCCTTACATTCATATGTTTTGTGATTTACTTCATGAATCCTTCTGTGTTTAAGCATATTGTCATTACGATGAAATGTTAAATGACAAATGTCACATTTATATGGGGATTCACCAGTGTGTAATCGAATATGAACACGAAGATTGTATTCAGTAGTAAGTTGTTTCTTACAAAAGCGACATTTGAATTTATTTGTATTAGCATGGTTTATTGTATGTCTTCGACAATTAGACTGATCGTTGAATTGTTTGCAACAAATTGTACACACAAATATTTTTTTTTTTTTATGTTTTTTTAGTTTTTTACATTTGATATTTTTTGAACTAACTCTCTTGAAATTATTATTTGTGCAATAATCATTATTAGGAAAATGATATCCCATATGAAAAATGAGCAATTGTTTACTGATAAATGATTGATGGCATAAATCACAAATATAGATGTGTTTTTCACTTTTACTCTTTTTGTGATTAACTTTATTATTACAATTAACTAAGTCTTTATAAATTGTTCTTGGCAAATCAGTAAAATTGGAATGATAATTAGCATTATATTTTTCTTTCTTCGAAATAGATTGTATTCCATTTTTTTCAATAACAATTTCACTTTCAAATACAGTATCTCCAATTGTTTCTTTTTCAAATATGACTGTTATATCATTGTGTTCTATTTCTAATTTAAATTTATCGTCTTCTTTCTTTAGAACAGTACAACTGAAAGATCAAAATTATTTCAGTAAATTAGTTGCTGCCAAACTAATAATTTTTCAAGTCTCATATGACTAGGGGATATGTTGGTGTATATTTACTCCCACATGTAAGTACTATTATTTTCAAAATAAATTGTAAGAAATAGTATTTTTTTAAAAAAGATTTGAGTTTTACCTAAAATTATATTTTTTATGCACTTATGATTTTTTTTTCATCTTAAAATCATTACAAATATCTTCAAAAACCTATTTTTTGTACATGGATTAGCATTTTTTTCTACTATAAAAATATCATGTGTATGCCACTGATCGGCAAAACTGTATTGAGTGCTAATTTAACACTATAAGCTTATATCCATCAATTCAATCAAATAAAATTTTAACAAATTGGTAAATGGTTAAAATATGTTAATTAATTCACTCACTTTGGTTGAAAACTATTATCTGAGTCTTTAAGTTCTTCTTTAAAGCAACAACTATCTGTTTCTAGATTATTTATTGCATCAATATCGGTTTTGATTTTACATTTTTCTTCTTTATAATATATTTCCTGCCTTTGGACAGTATTATTAATATTTTTGAAATAAAAAAACAATACACATATCCAAATTGAAAGTACATTTTTAACAAATCTTACTGTAGTCTGTAATACATATAAGACTTACTTATCAATAGGAAAAAGATGATCACTGTCACCATTATCATGATGCCAAGTAACTTCTTCTTTTACAGAACTTAAAAGAGGAATATCAAAATAAATATCATTTTCATTTTTAATAGAATGATGACTTTCATCCTTAATTGCAAATTCTGATTGGTCCACGTTCATGGTATTGTGTATAGTAAAGGAATGTTTCTGTGGACAAAAATTTAATTATCCAGAAATAAAAAGTAGGTACTAGGTACTGAGCAATAGCTATTAACATATCTAAACTAATAACTCATCAGAAAAGTTAATAACATCAAATATACTTTTGCTTAAACAAACATATTCAATGGCACTAGAACAGCGTTTCCCAAACCTGGGTCCACGTGTAACCCGAAGGAGTCTGTGAATTATTGTTATTTATTATTGTTAGGTTAGGCAGTTAGGTTATTTTTGTCACGGGGTCCGCAATCATTTTTACTATACTCTAAGCCTTAGAGTCTAAGGGGTCCGCCGGAAGAAAAGTTTGGAAAACGCTGCACTAGCATATGCCTAGAGTTCTGACTGTTCTGTGATGTTACTATCAAATATCACTATTGTCATTAACATTAACTATCTTAGCAAACCTGGGATTTAAAAAATTCATTAAAGTAATACAATTTTAAATGATGTAGGCTGTAGATAACCATTAATATATTAAGAAAAAAATTAATTGATTAACTTACTTGGACATTTGAGTACTTGTAATAGTTAAAAGTTTATTTTAATCTTCATTCTCCGTACTTGTAATACATATTATAATATTAATTGTATGAACAGCACATCATAGTACCTATAAATTTCTATTGACGTCTTAGTGAAAAACTAAGCAATCAGAATTAGAGGCTTATAATAACTATGAGATGCAAAATGCAATGAATATTATATATAAGATTTAACAAAAGTATAAAAATATATAATATTATTTTCTGATTTAAACATGTTATTCTAAAAGTATACTCACCCTTTTTAGCATTTAGATTTGATTTCTCACAAGCATTTAGCCAAATTTGGCAATTTCATCTTTATTAATCTATAAAAACAGACATCGCTAGGAGTTTTATATTTCATATATTAGCTTCCACTTTTGCAATTATTTACGGAGCATCAAGGAATTGTTTTTCACATAAAAATCTAAACAAAAATAAAACAATGATAGTAATATATTGTATATTTATTTAAAATTATATCAAATAATTAAATAACTACTATACTAATTAATTTAATTAATTCAAAGTAAATAAAACTGATGAAAAGCTAAACATTTTAAATTTAAATGTTATTAATTACCAATATTCATGGATATTTTATTAACAGGTATTTCACTGTATTTGAAAAAAAAAGATTTTATAGATCTGTGTAATCATTACAGTTCAAATTTAAAATTTTGATAACTACGATAACATGGAGTGAATGACCTCCAAAATAAAAGTATTTTGTTCAATGACTTATTATCGTTATTCAGTGGCTTTGTGTCGGGTGGTTATTCATTTATTGTCTGGTGGCTTTTTTGAGGTGTCACATCATCAGCGGAATTAATTTTTTGATATCACTTAGGTATACGAAAAAGTTCTTGTTAACAATTATTTTTGAGTTTTTCAAACTTGAATAACTTTTTTGTAGCTCCGATATGGAAAAAATAAAAACGATATTTCTCAGTCAAAGTTCTCCTTTTCAAGTAGTGAAAATTTCGTTTCTTAGTTATGACTGTAATCTGTAGCCTCCTCGATTTTTCCCACGCAAATAGGTTCTTGCTAGGTTTTACATATTGTGTAAGACGGAGACAACGCGGTCTTAAGATATAAATACCTAAATAATACACGAAGAATGAAGACTAAAATAAGAATTCAAGCCTTCATGATACAATATCTTAATTCGTAGTTTATGATGTTGTTGTAATAATATAGGCACAAATAGTATGACGTCACATTGTCTATTGATAAGACTGACGGTTCAAAACAAACTGTTATCACGGTTCATTCCATAAGAAATACATAGGTCGAAAATAATGTTTGAAAAAATTTGATTTTTTTGGTGTTTGTATTTTTTTCTTAAAGTTCTAACTTCTAAAAACGTGTTCTTTACAAGTTTATACATATATACCGACCAAAAATATGAAGCTAAACCATTTTTTGTCAAAACAAACAATTTGTAGTATTTTGTACCATACACATTATACGGTAATCGGAATAAAAATCCCCAGGAAAAAAAATGCCCGGAAAAAAAATCCCCCAACGAACAAACCAGGAAAAAAAATCCCCAGGCTACAATATTACTCACAACCACAAGCAAATAGTTGAACAAATATTTTTTAAACGTTAATTAGTATTTATAATATTTTGTACTTAAGAACTATAGTATTACAATATATAATAATAAATATTTTATATGTTGGTATAATTCCCGATATAAAATATTGCGTTTTCTGTGACATTTTTACGACATTTTTACGACAATTTATAAGATATAAGAACTTCAAATGATACTTATGATTGTTGTGTGCGGTTTAATCAGTTTAGTGTGTATCTTTGATGATATTTCGTTTAAGTTTTTGTATACTATTATATTATAATATATAATTTTTTTAACAATATAATATAATATAATAATATAATTAAATATTATTTATAGGTACTAATTAACGTTGGTTGTGAGTAATATTGTAGTCTGGGGATTTTTTTTCCTGGTTTGTTCGTTGGGGGATTTTTTTTCCGGGGATTTTTTTTCCTGGGGATTTTTATTCCGGGATTCACATTATACACAAATCATTCAGTTAAGTATTAATTATTAACTATTAATAATATCTTATACTATTGCAATATATTGTATACACTATTTTCCCTCCAATTTATGCATGTATACAATTTTTATACTTTTTAACTATACCTATTAAAATATATTTATTTGTTGTTTTTCTTTTTGAGCCATCTACTTGTCCTGTTACACCAACGTTATATTTTGATCATCTGTGTGTCAGTTAAGTGTCACTGGTCAGTGGTTATCTAACTATTTGAATAGTTTTTTCAAGGTAAGTGACCTGACCATAGACACGTTTCAGTTAATAATTAATTCAAATTTAAATTTGTTAAATAGTTGTTGTATTAAACCTTAGTGTCAAAATGTTAAATGGTTCAATGTTGGGTTCCGTTGTGTTCTCACATTTCCAATAGAGAAATATGCAAATTTTTTAGATTTCCAGCAAAAGATGTTGATTGCAAAGTTTGGGCTACATCTGTGATATATTATATAGGTACTAGGTACCTATATAATTAACTGATACAAGTTATGTTATTTTAATTTTAAATTATTAAACTTTTTACATGACAGGAGAGCAGATGCACGTCCAACAAAAAATAACAAACTGACCAGTGACACCTAACTGACACACAGATGACCAAAATATAATGTTGGTGTAACAGGTACAAGTAGATGGCTCAAAAAGAAAAACAACAAATAAATATATTTTAATAGGTATAGGTAGTTAAAAAGTATAAAAACTGTATACAATGCATAAATTGGAGGGAAAATAGTGTATACAATATATTGCAATAGTATAAGATATTATTAATATTTAATAATTAATACTTAACTGAATGATTTGTGTATAATGTGTATGGTACAAAATAGTACAAATTGTTTGTTTTGACAAACAAATGGTTTAGCTTCATATTTTTGGTCGGTATATATGTATAAACTTGTAAAGAACACGTTTTTAGAAGTTAGAACTTTAAGAAAAAAATACAAACACCAAAAAAATCAAATTTTTTCAAACATTATTTTCGGCCTATGTATTTCTTATGGAATGAACCGTGATAACAGTTTGTTTTGAACCGTCAGTCTTATCAATAGACAATGTGACGTCAATACTATTTGTGCCTATTATAGTCTTATCGAAGAATAGATTAAAACAATAAATATTTACATTACAATATTACATTAAGAGGATGTCAGAGCACTATTTGTTTTCTCTCTCTGGCCACGCGTGACATGGACAAACCGCGTTTGCGCAAAATCATTTTATCTATGTTTTCAAGTAATCTTAGAGTAAAATCACCCTCAAAAAAAAGAGAATAATATTTTTGTGGGAATGACATAACGATTTGTCTAAATATTGTCTCAAAATAATTTAAACATCATTTAAATGTACTATTTTAAAAAAAAAAGTCCAATGCAAAGTCAAATAACAATAAAATGTGAAATCGATAGGTATGTCATTCTCTCAAAAATATTATTCTCTATCTTTTTTTGTAACGAGTGATTTCACTCTAAGACAGGGCCGGCGCTAGGGTTTGCGAGGCCCTAGGCAAAATATTCCTGAGGGGCCTGAACAATTTTTTTACATATTATATGATCTTTGTTGCTGATGTTACCAATTTTTTTTTTTTTTTTGCTTATCACTATACCTTCAATGTAATATTATAACCATGTAGGTAATTAGTATATGAAATTTATTTCTTTAATATAATATAATATAATTAATAAATATATAAAATAATACCAATTTGTCATTAACCTTATTACTTTAAATTGTATTTAATACAAACGTCATAATTTGAAAAAATTAAATTGTGTTACTTAAAATTAACTTTTCTGCTCTTTTTGGCTGCAAAATGTTCAATAATGGTATCGTAATTCACACTTTCGGCTAATTCCTTTTCAATGGCTAAAGTTGCCAGACCACTTAACCGGTCTTGTGACATTGTACTTCGGAGGTAGTTTTTAATGAGCTTAAGTTTTGAGAAGCTTCGCTCAGCCCCCGCCGAAGTAATAGGAATTGTGAGCATAATTCTAATAGCCACACTTAGGTTTGGAAAAGCTCCATTACATTTTTTTAGTGTACCCAGTACTTGCAACGGTGTTTCAGATTCATTCACGAAATTTCGGCAAATCATGAGTTCGTCAAATAAATCACAGTCAGAAATGTCTTTTTCATCGCCTGATTTTAAAAACATTGCAAGATCCTTACAATTCTTTCTAATATCCTCTTGTGTAGACGTTCGAAGTTTTCCAATTTTATATAAAAATCCAAAAATGTTATTATAATATGATGTTTGGTCAAATCTTTTTTTTATAGACTGAATTGCATTATCCATTAATTCTAAGAAGTATGAACATCTAAAATCATTCTCTGGATCTGTTGTATAATTTGTATTACCTTCATATTCAAATAACTTTTTTTTTTTCGATACCGTGGAACTTTAAATTCTGTTTCAATCTCCAAAGACTCTGCAAGCTCTTTTGCTTCAAGTTTAGCTTGATTAAATCCCGTTTCTCTGTACTCACCCATAAACTTAATAAGAGCATTGAGTAATGTTGCATATGTATCTAAATTGGTATTTGGACCTTGTATACTTTTACTAACAATATTCACTTCCTTCAGTACAGTGTACCAAACACACAAACTTATAAGAAATTCATACTTACTGATTTCAGATACTAACGAATGTGTTTCGCTTTTAATTAAAGAATCATTTGTGGTTTCTGAAACTTCGTCCAATGCTTCTATAATTTCTTTAACTTGAAATCGTACTGACTTTATGCTGTCATGCCTGCTCTCCCATCTTGTTTCTGACCACCTTTTGACAGTCCAACGGTGACAATGTTTTGTAAAAATCATCCACCTTCCTGTAGATGCTGCAAATATAGTATATATTCGTTCAATAGTACCAAAAAAATGTATAGCTCTGGTAGAACTTTTGACAGCATCCCCAATCACTAGATTTAATCGGTGAGCTGCACATGGCATAAAAAACGCCCTTGGATTTTGGTTTAGTAATCTAGCCTGTACTCCTTTATACTGACCTGCCATATTGGCGCCATTATCATAACATTGAGCTCGACAGTTTCCCACGGGTATTTGATACTCAGCTAATTTTTGTAAAAGTACTTCTGATAAGTTCAAGCCAGTACTAGAAATTATATTAACAAAATCCATAAAAAACTCTTTAATTTCTGGATTAGTGCCTTCATTTTCAGAATTCATGTCAACAATTCTAATAACCAAGGATAACTGTTCATGTCGGCTGATATCTGGTGTGCAGTCCATAATTATGGCATAATACTTGGCCAATTTTATTTTTCGTAATATATTTGTTTTTACTTCTGTTGCCATTAATTCAATTAGCTCGTTTTGTATGTCGTGACCAAGATAATGAATACGAGTTTCTTTATTTTTTATTCGACGTAAGTGTTCTATTATAGTTGGGTCAAACTTACCCATCATTTCAATAATGCCTATAAATTTCCCATTATTTTCCGTATTCACTACATCTGAAGATCCTCTGAAAGCATCGTTATGCTTTGCTAAATATTGTATAGCGGCAATGATGCGGATCATCACATTTTTCCAATGTTGTTTTTCTTTCTCTATAGCCGATTGATGTGCTTTATCTATAGTGGAATTTTCCGAAATTCTCAACTTTAGTTCCATCCATATCTGTACAGATTTTAAATGTAGGCTAGAACGTTCGTGAGATTTTAAATTTTCAGATAAACACTTCCAATTGTTGGTACCTATAGTTGACAATAAAGATTGCTGTGGTCCAGAAGAAGAAAAAAGTTTACAACAAAAACAAAATACCCGATCACACGATTTTGAGTAAACTAACCAATGTCTTTCTATAATCTCACAATTTATCAATTTTCTTGTGTAATAAAATGTTGAGAATTTTCTTTTTGTGCCGTCAATAACCGAGTATGGAAAATCAAAATCCTTCACTTGGTATGGACCAAATTTAACAACTTCAGCTCTTATATGTTGCGTCATATTATTATCAGTCCAAGTTGCTGGGTCTATTATACTAAGTTTTTCATCTTTACACAAACTATTTGTATCCAACATATTACTTTCTTTGTCTTCTAAGGAAAAATTAATATTACTTTCTATAGCAGAATAAGAGAATGTTTGTACTTCAGAAATCTCTATGTATTCTTGATCTTTACCTGATTCAGTTATTTGTAATGTAGGGGATTGTATTTGAATATTTTCCATTGTAATTGTTGTTGTGTTAGTGTTGTTATCTTTAAGATTTTTGGGTAACGTTTCATCTATGTTTTTAAGATCAGGAGAAGAAAATGTTTGTGCTTCAGAAATCCCCAAGTATTCTTGTTCTTTACCTGATTCAGTTATTTGTAATGTAGGGGATTGTATTTGAATATTTTCCATTGTAATTGTTGTTGTGTTAGTGTTGTTATCTTTAAGGTTTTTGGGTAACGTTTCATCTATGTATTTAAGAAAGCTTCCTTTCATTTTTTTTAAATTCTCCTCTGCAGCCTGTTTTTTTAATCGTTTTTTATGCCCTGATGGATGTGAACGATACTTGTCTCTATCACGGCCACTCATTTTAACAATTTCTATATTTAAATAATATAAAAATAATTTGTTAATATAATAAGTTGACTCATTT
>JANEHU010001217.1:0-67590 GCA_027563435.1 Nasonovia ribisnigri | reverse complement strand
ATATATCATTATAATAATAATTAATATATCATTAATATTTATAAATATATAAAAAATTATCATCACTAAAAGTTATAAACATATTAATTATAATTTAGGAACATTATGGTAAAATGAAGAATTTAAAAAAAATCAAAAATAATACAAAAGGTAATCCAAAAAAACAGAAAGTAACAATGATGAATATAAGTGACCAAAATTCAGATGATGAAGAAATCGATGTATGTACACATTTATTATTAATGATATATTATTGATATTTTATAATTTAATTGTATTAACCATTATTAAGTTGAAAATATAATGATATAAATTTAGGAGCATTATGGTTATCAAAAAAATCAAATACGGAATTTAAAAAATGTCAAATCCGTTATAAAGACTAAACCAAAAAAACAGAAAGTAAAATATTAAATATTAAAATATTATGTTTATTAAATATTATTGATTTTAGTTTCAGTCACATTTATTAAAATTAGAACAACAATATGAAGGATCCTCATTAAACAATCAAAACTGCATACGTGTAAAAAAACCAAGTGGTGGTAATTTTTCAATTAAAATACCGGTAAACCAAGGAGGAGGTGATTATTTGGTTGTTCAAAGGTATAAAACATCTGATATGGAAAAAGTAGAGTCAAAAGACAGGTAACAACTTTTGTGATGTGTGGTATATTTAATAAAATATCTATGATAATATAAAAATATAATTAATTATAATATGTATCCATTATTTCGATTTTTAAATAGATGGGAAACCAGTACATTTAATGCAAAAATTATACTCAACGAAAAAGATAAAGCGGACAATGCAATAATATTAGCATTCAATAATTTACAAGATTTGATGATGGATAAATTTATGTGTAATGATGATAAAAAAATTGAATCTTATCAATAATAAGAATACACATTTATATTATTTTAATTTACAAGTTGTATCACACTAATATTTATACTATTTGATTATATAAATATGAAAAAAAAAATAATAAAAAAACATGATTATTTATTCAGTTATCATTTATGATTATTTACAATATTTATATTATTATCATTGTTTTTTTAAATAAAGTTATATAATATATTTGGCAAATATGTGGTATAAAAAATGATGATATTATTATGCATAATCAAATTCATAAATAAAGAGCTATGATACATGTATTATTATATTTTTGAAATAAAAAGACGAATCATTATAAAATATGTAACTATTTTATTAACAAATTACAAAAAAAAAAAAAAAAAAACGCAAAGATGAAATTTAAAAAATAAAATAAAACAATATTAATTATTAAAGATATATTATAATATACAACATAAGTAAACATTAATGATTCTTTTATTTTTTCAAAATATAATACATTATAATATACAAATAAGAAGTAAAAATTATAAATAATATAATATCAATATCATACAAAATTTAGTAAAATAAATAATAAATCAAATCATGATTATTTGGTTTTTTATTGATTGATTATGTCGGGCTTTAATACAATGTCTGCAAACTTTCCATGGTGAATTTGTTGTAGATTGAGTAAAAATGATATCTCTTCATCCTTCAGATCATCCATTTTGAAATTATAATCTTTAATATATGTACTTATAAAATCACTTCTAATACAATCAGGTGTTAAATATAAAATATCATGCTTGATAATTATACATGCATTATTGAAAACAGTTTGATACATTACTAATTTATTTGTTAACTCTACGATATTTGCATTTATACATAATTCCAATAATTTTAATCGATTTAAATTATCAATGGATAATGTGATTCGGTTATTATTATAATATAAATTAACTGATTCAGATTTAGCACATATTTTATAATAAAAATTATTATCCAAATGTAATCGTTTTGAATGTTTAACAGTGGATAAAGAACGAAAGATCATATTAAAACTATCATCAGATATAAACTTATTCCATTGAAATACATTTAGTATTAGATAACGTTTAGTTACATTACACATGATTAAAATAATTACAGATAAAAGTTGATCAACAAGGTATCCAATATAAATGTTTTTTTTATTCTGATGATGCATGCTGAATATTGATTTGACTACTACGGCGTCCATGATGTGTGCAGTATTGATTTAATTATTGAATTCAAGATGATAATATTTTGGTTTGGATTTCAGTGTAGTGGATCTTCTATATGTCTTCAATGTTTGGCAGAGTTGATGTACCTATTGATTGATTTTTTATCGATTGAAATATATGTTCCAATTTTAATTAAATTATTAGTACTTAAACAAATAAATAAAATACAGCATAGTCAACACTACTACACTGTAAAAACGCAACTAAAATAAAATCTAAAAAAAGTCAAATATAGTGTATTGGATAACAGACAACAGTTTGGTCACATTATGAAAGTTAAAAGTGATTATTTAACTAATGATTTTTGTTTATTGATCAATATTTTTTTCAAATCGGTAAACAGATAATTGATAACAATGCACAAACATGTATCAGGTCCACAATCACAATTTTGATTTGACCACGCACATAAAGTAAAATGATTATTGTTTTTTTCTGTTCCACATTTAATAGCGTGGCTTTTTAATTTTGATAATAATGTATACAATTCAGCTAATTCCTTGTAACAAAAATGTGATGGATGAATTATACCCATTTCTGAAATGTCTCTTTCAATTTCTTTTAATAAGTCCATTGTAAATAATAACGCACAATTCAACGGTTACTAATAAACTGACACAGATTAATTTGTGCGTTATTATATAACATATTATAAACAGTTATTACAAAATCTAATAACCCGAAAATTGAAACATAATATATTATAAAATTAAAAATTACAGTTTATGAATAAAAACATGAAAAAAAAAAAAAAAAAACAAAAAAATGTAGACTCATGGTATAGTGGACTATGACACTGGGTGTAGTATTAACATACATACTTACCCTAAATTTAAATTTATCAAACTCTACACTCAACGCCTTAGCCCACTAGGCCATGAGTCTACAAGTTATTTAATTACTATTTGTGTATATAAGTTAAAATAATGAAAAAATTAAAAGAGTACGATAAAAATGGAAACAGTAAATATATTGTATGGGCAAAAAATAATAATAATCACTTGTTGTGAAACTGAGTAAAATTTGAATTGAAAAAATTAAACAGTATAAACTGGGATAGAAAGCAGCCAAAAATCTGATCGTTGAAGCGGGAAAGTCGTGGATACCCGTTTTTAAATCTCCCTGTAATTGTAAAAACTGGAAACAGTAAATATATTTGTATGGGCAAAAAATAATAATAATCACTTGTTGTGAAACTGAGTAAATATCTTTTTTTTTTTGGTAAAATTTAAATTGAAAAAATTAAACAGTATAAACTGGGATAGAAAGAAGCCAAAAATCTGTTCGTCCAAGGGAGAAAGTCGTGGATAACCGTTTTTAAATCTCCCTGGAACAGTAAAAAACTGGGGTAGTAAGCACCCACAAATCTGACCGCTCAAGGGGGAAAGTCGTGGATAACCGTTTTTAAATCTCCCTGTAATTGTAAAAACTGGGATAGAACCTACATATACTACCTACTCCATTGTATTATTTTTTTTTGTGACATTGTAACTCATTAAAAAATATAATTGCGTAATAATAGTGTTTATTATCGTGATTAGAACAAACATTAATGCGTATATAATGTAAATAACGCAAGTATTATTAATATTTTTTTTTAAAAGTATCGGATAACATCGATTAGCCTACAACGCATTACACTGTTAACGTGTGAATTTTCCTGAACCCAAGGCGCGCCACGAGATGCCTGGGCACAACGATAAAATTATTCAACATCATAATGGATCGTATGTATTCGTTGGTCTTTGCTACCCTAAATTCTTCGCATATACCTAAACCGAATACAGGTTCTGTACCATCTGGAAACGACATTGAAATATCGGCCTTGATATCTTGAAATGTTTTCTCCAGATCGCCACCGGCCGTGTATAATTGATGAATACGACCCATGTCCACGTCAGCCCCAAACTGTGTAAACGTAAACGTACAAAAGGTTCCATTATATTTGAAATTTATCCACGGTGTATTGAATTCGTAATCTTGTATCGATCCGCCCGTAGACTGTATCATTTTAGAAACCATGTGCTTCACCCACTCTGGATACGTACCGGTCGACACGGGATTCCACATTTTATATCCCTTCGGCGCCGTCGGAATCATTTTGTAGAAATCTACAATGCACGGCATATCGATTGAAGACACATTGTAATAAGTGTACGCGCCCGATTTTTTGGTGTCGACGATTTTATGAGAATCGAAATCCATGTCGTCGCACGGGTTGGCGTCGTCTGAAGACCAACAATAACGTACGTCGGTGCGCGTATCGAAAATAATCTTCAACAAGTCTGAAAGGCACTTTGGCTTATCGATCGGACCGTAGCACATTTCAAGGTCATCTCCTTCAAATGTAGTTACGATCGAAGATATGAAATCGAAAAAACCAACTGCATCGGAAGGTTTACGACTTGTCATGGTTCCCGTTTGTTTAAAAAAAATAATTAAAAAAATTTAATCTGGTCGACGATCAAATTCCGAATATCCTCCAATTGTAGACGCTTAGGATAATAGCCACGACAATCGGTTACCGTTTGCTTAAATTTAAATAATTAAAAAATATTTAAATTTAATCTGGTCGACGATCAAATTCCGAATATCCTCCAATTGTAGACGCTATGGATCGTAACCGGGAGTACAGTACGCTTAGGATAATAGCCACGACAATCAAGAACCCGTAGTGCGCGTATTTAACAAACCCACTAATAAATGACCCGAACGCAGATACCGCCGTATTTATATCACCGAAACCCGTGTCCATCGCGTCCATGATTATCGCGCCTAGGGTGGGAGCCTCTACACACTCGACGAACCCAACCTTTATCGAGGCGGCGACCGCGTCACAAGACTGACATATAGATTTAGCGCCGGATGCGATCCAGTCGTCGCACGCGCTTTCCGCTATCACCGTGACCGGACACGATGGCATCGTTTGCGCGTCAGTGTGCTTGTACGCCGCAGCGCACGTTGCCGCGACGATTTTGCATTTTTTTTCCGTCTTTTTGTCGTCGCGCGTCCATATACACCCGGACGACACGTTATTTTCACACACTGATTTTATAAATGCCTTGTAAAACACGTAGCTCCCGGCGCCCGCCATGACGGCCGCCACCGGAACAACGATCCTGTACCGCTTGCCCGTCATGGTCACGTTACCGCTGGTGATTTTGGCTGGTATGTTTTCGCGCACGTGTGCGTATATGTTGTCCAGGGTGTCACGGTATCCGTCAATATTGTCAGACACTTTATTCATTATTCGCGCAAACGAGTCCGCCCGGTCGTCCATAAACGCCTTGTTACCCACCATGTGTTCCAACTCGGCTCGCCTAACACCCGACCGTAGCGCACTCAAAATGTCGACCGGCATACCGGAACCGAATCTGGTTGCGTAAATATCGTCTATGGATTTTATTATAGTTTCAATAGGCCGCGCGCCTTTGCTTCCGATTCTGACAGGCGCGGCGTCACTGCCACGCAACGAGTCTATAATGTCATCAAGCTCGTCGAAACGCGTAAACTTTACGTGATTCGGTCTAATGTGTACATCACCCTCTGTTTTGGCGGCCGCTTTTATGGTATTTTTTAGCGCGTCCAATACAAACATGATTTTCTTACCAAGTGTCAATTTTTGATTGAATTATTCATTTTTTAGCGCGTCCATACAAACGTGATTTTCTTACCAAGTGTCAATTTTTGATTGAATTATTCATTTTTTAGCGCGTCCATACAAACGTGATTTTCTTACCAAGTGTCAATTTTTGATTGAATTATTCATTTTTTAGCGCGTCCATACAAACGTGATTTTCTTACCAAGTGTCAAATTTTGATAATATATTATTCATCTGTCAATCCGTCTCACGAAAAATGTAATCGGTATATTGTTGAAATGGCGTGAAATATTTTTGTATTGCTCAGCCGCTGAAAACTTATCGCGGTGCGTAAATAGTAAAAAAAATATTGCACAAACCATGATCATGTGTAACATACTAGTGCGTGTATCATACATTTCTTATCATAAATACCGATAATTTGTTTATTATGTATTCACTGCTGTCATGAACAAGTATTGCATTGTATTGTATTGTATTATAATATAATATATTATATTGAAATGCAGTTGTTGCACAAAGTCTCTTCTCTACTCTACCTCTGGACAGAGACCGGCGCCGTCGTAGTTGTTGCACAAAGTCTCTTCTCTACTCTACCTCTGGACAGAGACCGGCGCCGTCGTAGTTGTTGCACAAAGTCTCTTCTCTACTCTACCTCTGGACAGAGACCGGCGCCGTCGTAGTTGTTGCACAAAGTCTCTTCTCTACTCTACCTCTGGACAGAGACCGGCGCCGTCGTAGTTGTTGCACAAAGTCTCTTCTCTACTCTACCTCTGGACAGAGACCGGCGCCGTCGTAGTTGTTGCACAAAGTCTCTTCTCTACTCTACCTCTGGACAGAGACCGGCGCCGTCGTAGTTGTTGCACAAAGTCTCTTCTCTACTCTACCTCTGGACAGAGACCGGCGCCGTCGTAGTTGTTGCACAAAGTCTCTTCTCTACTCTACCTCTGGACAGAGACCGGCGCCGTCGTAGTTGTTGCACAAAGTCTCTTCTCTACTCTACCTCTGGACAGAGACCGGCGCCGTCGTAGTTGTTGCACAAAGTCTCTTCTCTACTCTACCTCTGGACAGAGACCGGCGCCGTCGTAGTTGTTGCACAAAGTCTCTTCTCTACTCTACCTCTGGACAGAGACCGGCGCCGTCGTAGTTGTTGCACAAAGTCTCTTCTCTACTCTACCTCTGGACAGAGACCGGCGCCGTCGTAGTTGTTGCACAAAGTCTCTTCTCTACTCTACCTCTGGACAGAGACTGTCGCGCGCGCGAGGCCGATGCTATATTTATAGGAAATTTGTCAAAGTCTGTATAAATATCCACAACTCCCGCATATACCTATTAGTATATACATAAATGATGACATCGACGGTTGACACTGAAATTATTCTAGTGGCGTCTGATGACCGAGAATTTAACATTCCAATATCACACGCAATGATGTCTGGCATGCTCAAAACCATGATCGATGGACATTATATCAAGGACTCGCGTGTGTATTTGGATATTTCATCAAACACACTTGAATACGTTTGCAAGTATTTCAAGTATAAGGAACAATATCAGCATATTCCCAACGAAATAAGAAAATTCGTTATACCATACGACGTTGCAAAAGACTTGGTATTAGCTTCTGCGTTTTTAGATTGTTAAAAAGTATGCGACACATTTCTCGTATAAAATCATATTTTAATCAATGTAATATCGTGTAATTAATTTCACATTAACTTGAAATTTTGTTTAAATTCTGTGAAAATATTTAGATAAATTCTAAACAATTAAAACGTGATTTATCAGTATGATATAACGTGATTTTTATAAATTTCGCCCAAAACGCTCATCGCGTAATCTAAACATTGCAAACATTGCGAATGTGCGGCAGCGGCCACCGTGTGCCATGTACATGGTATTTTCATCTTTAAATTAACATATTTTAATACATCGATATTGCCCGCCGATGCCGCTTCGGTACACAAGTTGTATTTACACCGGTATCCCAGCCCGTGCAAGTATCTAATAATGTCCAAATGTCCGTGTGACACGGCCTCTATGTACATTGAAACGACATGCTGTTCGGTGACACGCGGCCCATCACCTAATAAATACACCAGAGTGCGCACATGCCCTTTACGAGCTGCGACCAGAGACGTGATCGTCGTGAATCTTGCGTCTGCGTAATCCCGGAGATATGCCAACACGTCAATTTGACCCTCGGCCGCAGCCGTTCTGCACAACGTATTTACGTTATGAGCGTAACCAGACTCCATTGCGTATCTTAGAGGATCTAGTCTACCTGATTTGGCCAGAGCCTCGCAAACGTTTGGCCAGGACGCGTTCAAAGGAATCAAAACTATTTCCATGCATTTCCGACAACCGTGTTTTAGAAATTCGTACATAACGTCTCGCATATTAATAACGTCGGCGGCATAAACTATATATCTCGCGACAAATATACAACACTTTTGTAATTCAATTTCCGGCAACTCGTAAACACTGCTAATGTACCATTTGTCGGAATCGCACATTGCGCTCATAGCGAGCTCATACAATGTAAACATAATACACCTTATACTTATTGTTATACCATGAATTAATTATATAACACCAAAGTTAATCGTGTATTTTTTATTAAACGATATCAGATATAAACATTAATAAAAACATTAACATAAATAAAACACACATTATTTAACGATAACAAACAACAATATAAACATTTAACACATATTATTTAACATATTAATAATAAAAAAAATAAAATATAATATTTTACCACTCTTCTTCATAAACTAACAATAGTGTTTTTGATGACGTGATCGTCTACCATCAAATTTAAAAAATCGTACGATCTGTCGTATACGGGTTTTTTGTATACTTTACCGCTTATACTTAATAATGCTTTCGGCATATCACACGTTAATATATAATTATAATCGAAATAATAATTTGTTGTAATCTGTGTTCTTATATAGTCTATATCAAATAAATTTTTAACAGGTTGTTGCAAGATATCAAATAATATTTTGCAACAACTCGTTAATATTAATTTATTTATATCTATATCTATACACGAACACAAATTATATTTTTCGATATTATTGTATTTTTTACACAATACGGTATTAAAAACATTTTCTATATATAAATTAAAAAATTCTAAAAATAGTTCATCCGCCGATAATTGTTTCAACGGTTGGCGGAATTTATGATACACTGTACGATTGACATGATAATCATCGCACAGTATACCGCTTAACCGGCCTCTAGAAATTTTATCAAATTCGGAACCGTGTGTTTTTAATATAGATATATACAATACAACTTTCCAATAGTTGTTATTGTTGAGCGCCGGGTCGTGATCATAAGTATACGTCGTTGGTAAAACATTGTCTACGAAATATTTATGGTTATCGTCCAATCGAGTGATGTATAGCTTTTCGTAGTATGATCGCATATCCCGCTCTACGGCCCCGACGCCCAACGTATACATCGTATTTAACAATGCCGGATCGGATGAAATATTTTTAAAATAATACCGCAATGTTACATTCATTTTACCTATATTTTTGTACAAGTGGTAGTCGCCGCACATCTTTGATCTTTTTGCCCTACACGACGGACACATTGAAAACAGCGTGCATGTTTTGGGTGATTGAAATCCAAATAACCGTTTCACCGTAGTCTTTAATGACCACCGTTCATCGATAATAGGGCCACCGCACGATGTGTTGTAAATGTTCATTTTTGTTGCTGCGAGTAGGTATTCCAGTGGAGAAAAAACAGAACACCGGACCGGCGGCATTGGATCATCCGATTAAATATTATCGATGTATTTTTTTTATTATAATAATAAATCGTTTACATATTATTTTTTTTAATTACTTTTATATAATGCATTAATATAAGAGAGAATGACATCCAAAAATCAATACATTATAAATATATCTCAAATCATGTTTAGATTTTTGTTAAAAGTAGATATACACACAATGCCCATCAAAGAATTTACGAAAGTAGTGCAAAGTCTCGATGCGATGGTTCAGAGTAGTGATCTTTTAGATATATCTGTATTAGAGTTTTTTTTTGAATGTATCGATCTATACAGAAATAACGTATTTACCATTACCAACAGACGTAATGGACGATTTGAAGCATACATGATAAAAGTCGTGACCGATATTTTAGAGCATGAATCTATTCACGAGACCAACGCGTTTTTCTTATACAATAAATACATACAGCACGCGAAATCCATGCTTATCAATAACGACATTGACGTCAAAAACATGAACATGCATTCGTCGTACTACGAATATGATAAACTGATTAATATGTTTATAAAATATCCGTTCACAATATCGGAAAGATTAACCGCGATCGAATTGGGAGCGGCGGCGCCGATATACAAGTCCGAGATTAGAAACGCACTAGATATGATGAGTTATACGACTAAATATATAGATTCCGTTAATGATTACATTATAGAACTCAGGGCGCAGGTGAATTCGTACGATTTAATGTTAAAATCTATTGCTAAACGTATAAACACGAATAACATTGAGGATTGGATAATATCGTACATGGAGAGTACCAAAAAGCAAATCGAATCGCTCGTAGCCAATGGCAGCAGCATGAATGACTACATTGTCGATATCAACTCTGCGTTGAGAGGCTGTGATATGTCTAATTCCAGCGCCAAAGACGTCGGCCTCGCGGTATGTTTTGCGCGTGAGGTTGACAAGATGTATAATAATCGCGACGGTTTGAACAACGTCCTCGGGTGGGTGCGATCTATTGACGGTAATTTGCAAATCACGGACAATTTTATCAACAGCATGAACAAAATGTACGGGCTGCCGAAACACAACGACTACGTTAGTGGTTTCAACGGCATACACGAGATCGCGAGCCAGCATACCAAGTTTGAGCGTTCAGTGCTAAAAGCCGTCGGCTATGTTGACAACAAGTTAGTGGTGGACAGAATAGATATGCTCGTGTCGCTCGAAAACAATGTCGCAGACCTCATGATCCGCGGTGATACGCCGGCGGATTCTACAACTAGTTCTATGTATGAAAAGACGGGCGTTTTTCACGTGATCAAAGACGTTCGCGATATCATGGAAATGGTGGACGCTAAAACTATATCAGTTGCCAAACGCCGTATAAAATCTCTGATGCGCATGGCCAGAGTCGTGTACGCCGCTCTTTACGCCGACAATCGTAAATTTGACATGGACGACGTTCCTAATATGATTGTATCCGACATGAAAGAATACGATAAAGCGCTCAACGTATTGGCCAATCGCGATCCTAATAAGGACGGCCCGGGAAAATACACGCTCGGCATGTTTGTAGAGATAATCGAAACGCTGTCTGGTGTGCGGAGTTCTCTAAACGAGTTGCGTCGACCCGAAGACACGTCCGACTATCCACTGGTTGCGATCGTCAACGACGTTTCGACTCTGGTGTCCAACGCTAAGACGAACGTTGCGGCGATCGATTACACTCCCGCTCTGGCCATTGAAGGTGTCCCTGGAGAATCTAACCAAGTCGACGACATTAGTCGTAAACGCAAAAAAATAAAATAGGATTTATTTAAGATGTACCCAGTTATAATAATTCACGTTATAATGTTGGTATCGATCGTTATAAACGCAACTAGCATAATGGCGTCGATGAAACAGAAAATAAATATATTCGACGCAATAGATTATAGCTTTATAAACAGGTTTATTTTGATACGAAAACAATCGGACAAATTTAATTATCTAAACAAAAATAAATCAACAAGACAATATATATGGTATAAAATTATTGAAAAGTTTTCAAACAATATTTTACATTTGAGTACGGGCGAATTGAACGGGCTCCAAACATTTATAACGCAAGAAAGTAACGATTACAATATACTATTGAATAAATCTGGCGATATTTTAAACATTCCGCCATTAATACAAAAACTTATTAAACAATATTAACGTTTTAACCGGAAGTTATTATATATACGAATGCCGACGTGAAATTAATCGCACACAGCAAAACCGCGGTAATATACCTCATATTATTGTTTTTAGTTTTTATTGACGCGTTGGTTTGGTCGGGTTCGGATTGATTATACATTATGGCACCTGGTTCAGATCGATAATAGTTCGACATGGGACGGCGACTATTCATATACAAATCATCGGCATATAATTTATCGTGTCTCGACGTGCTGACGTTCCCAGCCATACTGACGTTGCTCTTTATCGGTATACTGACAATGTTTTTTTTCGTTGTACTGGCCGTCTTGACGGAATTTGTTGAATTGACGGAACTTGTTGAATTGACGCGATATCTACCACTCGCTACGCTTTTTGGTTGTCCCATTGTACTGGCGGATGCTCCCAATGAAAACTCGCTGCGTTCAAAAAAAAATATTTTAAATTATTTTAAATGCTCGTTTACAATAATATTTTTCGGTATTCACGTTTGGCGAGTATAATAGCTTTCAATTATAATATATTGTATAATAAAACATTTAAATTACCTTAACGGTCGGATGATGTGGTCTCGCCAGTTTTGGTTTGAAAATCGATTTCGGTCGCTTGTCACGCTGCTCCTGTTCGGTACATCGTACATGTGATTTTCGTGTTTGACATTTGCGTACATGATGGCTTTTATTAATTTAAACAAGAATTTTTATGAACTTTACGTGATTTTGTATATCTATATGTGTTAAAAAAATACAAATGTGATGATATTTGTTGCAATTATAAAAAAAATTACAAGTGTTACTACGGGTTTTTGTAGCAAATAAAAAACAACGATACAAACGATAGTGCGTAAACGTCCGTTAATATGGATTTTATTACGCAATATCGCGTGCGAATCGCCGTAGAATCGCGATCTTTGTTATTCAAATAATACAAAAACCCACTGATGCCCGAAAATATCTCAGTTACAGGTGATGCGCTTTTAAATATTACTATAGTCACGCAAAATCTATACATTATAAAATATCGATTCATTCTAACATTTTCTACATGTTTCGAATACATTAAAACGGATAATATACACATTACGTAATATATAGCGCGCGCTTCAAAAGACATTACTTGTCCAAAAGTATACGTTATCATTAAGTTAACCGCGTCATTAAAGATACAGATAAATTCGTTTCGTGTATGTATTATTCTCGCGATACATTCCGCAATTGTCATAGGCTCGACGATATTGTATCGGGACGTTTCACTGTCGGACACAATGTATATCGTTATCAACGTTTCGACGGCGGTGTCCGTAAATCGTTTATTTACTATAATGTATACCGTACACGTGATCACGACGAGCGTGCACGCGGACAATTCGAAAATCAGATACTGGTCAAATTCCGCAAACACCGACCGAATATTATAAACAATTGAAAATATATATTTACCGTCGACGTTATGTGTGTCAATAAAATAGATTGTATAAACCGCGACAGATATCGATTGTACAATGTTTAATAAAAATCCAAGCCGATGTTCGTCCGTCCTCGTAAACACGACCGCTGCTACTGAACAATGAACAATATACAGCGAAATTGATACTGCGTTAATGTGCCGCACGATGTCGTGCTTATATACGATCATCTTGAACACCAGTCCCGGAATCATGGAGGTAGCAATGAAATACGCGTTGTCAGCACGCGCTCCTTGGTGTATGGACGTTATCGATAGTATATCGGCCACTGCCGTGTGGAGTACGACGACTATTAAACGCACCATAAACATCTTGGCGTCCGTCAGTAAAGAATAGCGCGGCAAGTCGACCGGTATCACGGAGCGCACGAATACTTACAGACAACAGGTAGGATACGCATCGAGCGCACGGACAACGCCGCCGTGTTTGTGGCGCGGCCGGTGAACGGTAAACAATTTCTCGTTGCCATGAACAACGAAATATGCGATTATTTGTTTCACGACAATCCGCGATTCGCCATCAGCGGCCCGTGCATCTGGACATCGTGCGTAAACTCCATGTTTTACCGGATCGTTAGGGACATTTTGAAAAATAGTTTTGCGCGCGGCAACATATACACGCACATGGTTATGCGCAAAAGCTATTATACAATGTGTGTCGAGAACGATCGCGGACATGTGCACGACGCGGCGTTCGTGACGATAAACACTAAAACCGAACGAGCAATATTGAATCACGTGCTGACGCTGTTTACCGGCGCGGACCGAGATCGGCTCGTAGATATGTTTTTCGGAAAAGAAACCGAGACGGTCCGGCACATAATATCAAGCTGCGTCGTGTGCGGGTCAGTGTACACGACATCTTTTATGGAACACCGCAACAATGATTTGCCGTTTGACCACAGCCTGCGAAAGGAAAAAACGTTTTATATATACGACTGTGATTATAACCGTGGACACAAGTTTTACGTCGAGCACGGCAACGACGCCGCGCTGAATGTCGTAAACAGAGACGGTGCCGGGATAAAGTTTGAGAGTTTGGCGATCGACGACGCTGCTCTATACGATTACATTTACGATTGTGTTTCCAACTCGTGGCACTCGCTAATATCGCCGTCGTGTACTACTGTTTCCGGGTACATTGAGTATTTGAACGCGTCGACGCGTCACGTTGTGTCACTCGATTATTTCATCAATAAAAAATACATGTCCGCGGCCGAATCGCTTCATGTGCTGCTGAACAAGCTTAACATACTGGAAAACGAAAAGTATCGTAAACCGTTATGGAATTTGAAAGAAATACCGATACTGATGGGCAAAATCCCAATCGGGCACACACAAGAGTACGAGAAAACTAGTGGCGGCCGACTCGTCGACACCAAGCGCAAAGTGGGCAGCTACGTAGAGAAAAACAAATATTTTAAAAAATCCGCGACATCGGAACAGCCCGCGGTCGCGCCGAGCTTGTCCACCACGGGTTCGAAGCGAATGCGCAGCGGCGAGACGACTATACAGCGCATGGACTGTGAGAACGTCCCGTCGTTTTTCAAAACACTGAACGCGCTGCACATTGCCGATTCGCTGTCCGATTACGTGCAAAGAAATGTCCCGAAAAACGTGCGCACCGTCGAGGCTCGCATATTGCCGCCCGACAGTTACAAGTACCTCGATATACAGTGCCTGGGCAGCATAAACAATAGCGGCAAATCGGCGGCGTTCGTGGACGGCGTAAAGGTGTCATACGGGTACTCTGACGACGAGTTTGCCACCAAGGTGATTGCGTATATGGAATCGAACTGCGACGTGTACAGTTCCGGGCGCCGATCGGCCGGGTCGTGTACCGTGGTGGTGAACAAGATCATAACTAAGTATCACATGCGCGTCGAGTGCGATTTCCGCGCTATACTCGACGTCATGGTGCACGTGAAGAAAAACCTGAATAAATTTTGCATGGCTCTGCCGTTTTCGGTGCCGGGCGAGACCAACGCGAAATTCCTATCAATTCACTTTATGCCCGGTATACCGTTTAGGAGTTTCAAGCATCTCAGCAGAGACAATGACGTAATGTTTGCGAGACGGGAGATTGATATACTGTACTCTGTTCGGAAACTCGGATCGCTGGATCACGTATTGAACTACGCCGAAATTAATTGCATGATAGACGCAGACGACCGCGGCGGGATGTGTTCGATGAGTAAAATATCGATGCGCTCGAGTTCAAATCGCATGTACGTGCTTCCGTCCAAACAGACGGTCGCGGTAAATGGATATAAAACAGGTGTGCCAGACACATTTTTCATGATTGGCTCGAATCTAATTTCCAAGACCACTCAATATTTTATAGATTACGAGGCCTTGAAGCGCCGGTACGTGCCGATGGGTTGTTCCACAATAGCGGACGCGTACCAATGTGATTTCAACGTTTCCGAGTGGGCGCGCCCAGACACACAAGGATACATTTCCATACCGGTAGGTGTGAACGTTAGGCGCGATTGTGTGCCACTGCCCACGGTGTACGCCGATATCCGCGGAAAAAATGTCGAAGACGCGTACGTGATTTCCAAACACCTGGACCTGGGCATAACCGTTATGAAAAACTACAATATACAATTTACGTGCAAGTCGCCGGTCGTTCGGATATATCACGCGGCCGACGGGTGTAATCCCATGATCGTGTCGTCGCGCGATCGCGAAACGGCTTACCCGCTAACCGTAACCGTGCTAGTGGCTACGATAAAAAACATTGGCGATAATTCGGACCCCGCGTTTTTAAACACTGTACGCGTAAACGGCAACGTGTACACGCTCAACTCGGTGGTGGATTCGACCGACAGTCTGGAAACGTTTCAGGACGTCGTGTTCCAGCCGTTCAAGAAAATAAACATATACAAGGCGTCCGGCGGCGAGTACATGGTGTACGTACAATTTTGCGACCAGTACATTGTCGACAGGGTGCGCGAATACGAGGCGGCAAACGATAATAGGTGTCCATCCGTCCGGGATATTTTCGACACGTACGACGTCGAGTACTGTAAATTCTCGGACGTGCAAGAACAGTACTGCGCCAATTATTATCGCGCGCCGGCCGAATTGGATTTTACGTGCGCGCCGGAGATTTATTACATAAAACTACAGATCACGATGCGCGTGCCGACGCTCAGCGGTCTAAAACTCTACACGTTCCATGGATACAAGGGGGTTTCTACGCCCGATGATTTCGCCGGGTCGGAGATTGTACAATCTATAGGACGGTGGGCGGACCTGAACAACATTCCCGGTCTCGTCGTGGCCAATAATGTTGCAATGGAGTCGCGCGCCATGATGGGCGACATGTTGGACATGACGCGTAACTTTACGCAGGTGATCAGGCTAGACACGGGCGAAGAGGCGCGGGTCGGGTACGTGAATTATATCGTCAGCGGACTCGTTCAGCCGTGCCAGGCGTCCAGACTGAAGTTTGACATTCAGACGCAAAACTCAATGTTGGCAAACGGGCTCGAGTCGGCGATAAATTCAAAATACGCCGACAATATTTACAATCTAAACTGCCTGACCATACCGGACCCTAGCCGACAGATAATGGACAACTTTAAATTGACGGGAGTGTTTTTTGACGTGGACGGGAGCGTAGACAATCACGGTACGGCCGACGACGTCCGCGCGGTGGAAACAATGTACAACGAAATATGTAATTTGAAACGAAAATAATTATAATTACGTTTGCATCTGTCGTTTTATTTGTTCTCGAATAAAAAATACTTTAATAACAAAAAAAATGTATTAGCAAACGCAATTGTTCATTTCGGTCGGTTTATTTAAGATGCCAGGAACGTTAATTTATTTTATCCCCGGGCTGAAGGGGAGCGTGCTTTATGATAAAAGAGTGGGTAGAAATATATGGCCGCCTACAAAAATATTAGAATCATGGTCTACGTTTTTCCGGGAACGATCTCATTTCGATTCTGAAATAATGAGATTAAAAGTTCCGGCCGACCTGGCCGCCGGCGCAGACGACCCGAACATTGTTCCCACGAGCATAGTCAATGTTGTAAACATCGGGCCGATCTCCGGTCTATTTTGTAGACCCATATACAACCCTATACTGACGATAATAGATTCTTACGCGTCGGCGAACGATACGGTCGTTGAATTTGCGTACGACTGGCGCAGGGATGTCGACTATTGCGCACGCAAACTTTACGATTCGTTGCGTGCACGAGTTGGCAGCGTCCCGGGGCAGTATGACCGTATAATATTAATAAGTCATAGTTACGGCGGCCTCATTTCCAGGTATATGATTGAAAGTGATAATGTATTCAAAGACCCCGATCTACATATAGATTACGCCATCAATATTGGAACGCCTCATTACGGGTCTATGAAAAGCGTCAGATACCTATCGGGCGCGGCGTCAATGTCCATATGTTCCGACGCGGCGCTGTTTGAAGTGTGCAAGAGCTTTGACAGCCTGTACGACACGATGCCGGTGGACGGTATCGACACGCACCTGATCACGGACAAAATAAAAATATCGAAAGCGCGCGACCGCCGTCGGTCTATGAATATGTTTGCAAACAATGGCCGGTGTTCGGTGTCTGTAAACATAAACATTGTGAACGTATTCCGCATGTATAAAGACGCCGGCAACGTCATATGCTCGGGCGACGGCGTCGTAGATGTCCAGTGTGAGAAAATCAATCCGGACGTGGACACCGGCATCGGCCAGACGATGCATGTGGACTTGGAACGCGACACCGAGCACATCAATATCATGAACAAAAAATTCATCAGGACAGTCATTGCGTACGTTATTAAAACGCGACTGGCAAACTATAGCGTTCAGACAATGTTGGACAACAATAAGAATTAATATAATTCCATTGAACCCGAGCGCAATCATGAGCGTGATTATATTTTTGTATAACAACGTTGTCGTGCCCATATTTGATTCGGGGATACTGAACGCTGCGTCAATCTCAGATTTTATCCTCAGGGTTTCCGATTTAACGAAAAAAACGCCGCCGGACTTTCAAATATTTACACAAACGTTGTTCCATTACGGCGTAATGTACATAAACAACGACTCGGCAGTGGGATACGACGATTTTAAAATAATAATCCGAGATTATATTGAAATATCGTACAATCGCCATACGCAAGCCTCTGGTAGCCCGGTGTACGACAGCGAGTTTACAAAAATTACACAAATACGCCCGCTATCGTGTATTCTGTCAAGGCTTTTATGCGATTATTTATGTAATATAAAAATTAATGGAAATCGCGTATCGACCGTTGACAATGAATTCGATTGAATAAAAAAAAATACCGTTGTTTACACAAGTGATTTATTGTTATCTGTGTTATATATTAACATTAAAATCATAAACATCGATGACATTATTGCGTAGTATATAAATATTTGCGAAGCGTAGTTGGCGCTGAATATGTTGGGAAATATCGACTCTGCGAACCGTTCATTTTGTATAATAAACATTCTTATGTAACGACGAGATATTTTTTTTGCTGCGTCATCTGATAACATTCAATCCCTTGGGTTTACGGTACGACAGCATCAAAATATGATCCAAGCACTTTTTGTACACACCTGCGTGTTCCTTGTAGTTTGCTAGTTGTTCGTTTACCATAAATTTATAATAATCATATATGTTCATGATGATCAGCGTCTCGCGCCACGGGTTCTTCAGGGTTTTTATGTCCACGAAACATTTGTAGCGCGCGTTCGTTTTTGACACGTTAATAATACACGGCATAATGCCTTGGCGGTTTCTATCGAATTTAAACGATTCGTCAATTTTGCCGATGTATATTTCATATTTCCATTCGACGCCGCAATCCTTCCACGTCAGCGTCACTCGATCGCTGTACACGTTGATGTTCTTGCTCATGCACTTGGTCTCTTCGCGAAACTCCCGGACCGCCGTGTGCAACGCTGAATCGTCCGTGGACTCGCTCGCGCCCCGCGGTATCTGTATCATTTCCAGGAACGCGCTAAACACGTTTATAGACACTCGTTTGTTGTCTATTTTGTATTTTATGCACAGCGCCGGATTGTCGTACGGGAATTTTCGTAAAATCAAACAAACGTTGCAATTCCAATCGATCACTAAAATACCAGCGGCCGGAGCGAGACCCGGCTCTGGAGATCCGACAACGTCCGGTCTGCTTATCGAGCCATCATGTCCGACGACGCTTGATTCGATTAATGCGTCCCGATCATACATGTCTTATTTTATTTATCTAATTTATTTATTTATTTATTTAATTTAGATAATAAGGGCGCGCGTGAATAATGTATTATTTACACGGAGCTTAACTGTAGATTATTAATCACGACTGACAATACTAACAGCGCGTGGATTCTTTAACTGTATATTATTAACACGACCGACAATACTAACAGCGCATGGATCGCGTCAATCTGTATATATACCCGAACGCTTGCTCGTGAGTAAATATTTTAGATTGTTACGCGTGAGTGGATACAATCATAGTTTTAAATTTAGAAATACAAACAACAATGGTTGATATAATAGGAATACACGATCACGTCACGCACCGAAACTTGTACTATTACCCGTCCAACAAGATGATATTAGAATCATACGCCGAATTCGTGTACGTATAAATTAATTACATTAACCATTTTATATGTATTATTAAATAACGTTACAGATATTTTACGAAAAAGTGGCAAAAAAACGCAAATCACGAAGCCGTGCGTAAAATGTACAATTCGAAATATTTCGAACAAACGTGTCCTTGCACGTACATCATGGCGTTCAACATATGCAGACTAAACACATACGGTTCGTACAACAACCTGACGTTCAACAACGAGTTTACGATGCGATCGCCGCATTTCGTACAAAGGATAACGGTAGAAGCTGAACGCACAAATTTGCAGATAATATACAGCCGTACGGACATACTAACACGCGTACAATACGAAATACTGGCCGGTAGTCTACCCGCTTCGTCGCAGGTGATCAAAAGTCAAAAAATAAAGGACATGCGGAAACAAGGCGTAGAACAAGTGAGCAAGATGTTAAAGAGAAAACCGAATAGACACGATTTTACTGATGCGCCCGTCGATAATCAATTTGCCGGTGTGTTTGGGAAAACGTACAAAAATTACGTTCCCGCCAACGCCACGTGTGTGTACGACCGAAACTCGTGTCCGCCGCCCATGAAAAAAAACGACAAGTATACAATAATGAAATTAATCATGGACAATACCGAATCATACAAGACGAAAATAACGTCGGGACAAATAACGTTGATTACGTGCAAACACGAAAATTTCACAAAAGAATTTCATCAACTACGTGCGGCCGACGAAGCAGCTCATAGAGTATTGACGTGCGCAGACTGTGGGCGAATTTTCAACATTAAATCCTGATTACTCTATATTATTATAAAATTGTAAACTATAAATAAAACTGTGTCATTCACAATAAGAAATGTTTGAATTGATATTTTTTTTCGTGGTATTCGCAATCAATATGATAATATTTAAATCTGAATTTGCGCGCCGTCCTATGACGTTGTTCACGCCACGGAAACGCGATCTCACGACACCGGACGAGCGCAGCGGCGTCGTTATCGATCGCGACGATACCGGCGTTTGCGACCCGCTGACGGACGTGCGAATCGTTCTAAAAGGCGGACGCAGTAGATGCGTGTGTAGATACCCGCTGCTTTACACGTACAACGACGCCGGCACCAGTTGTAATAAAACCGCCCCCGGCGTGTGCGCGACCGGCCAGCTCGATGTTACCCGACTGTCCGTGCCCGGTTGCACTGGATGTCCCACAAACACGGAATCACGAGTCACTGACGGTGTACCAAAATGCGCGCCAATAGATTTCTCGCGTTCAGTGATCCCGGATATTGGAGCGCCGGGAATGGTGTCCGCGTCGAGTCCCATGATAGATCAGCGGTTCAGGGAGAAAATGTCCGGCGGACGCGTAAAGAACCCGTGTAGATACGACGCGATCACGGGAAAATTCCTGTTCGATACCCGGGTCGGTGTGTCGGCCGACGGTGTCCATTATTGCGTGCCGACGTCGTCGTCCGTGGTATCCGTGCGCGCCGACGATGATTATCTCGCCGGTAATGGGGGCGCATATGCGAACGGCGTTGTTAGCATATCTAATAAATCAGCTGAAAACGTAATAGTAGAATGGCGCGACGAGAATACCATTACAATCGGGTATAGATATAAAACCGCCGACGTCCACGATTACATTCTTGACAAATTCGACTTTGGGAACGACGCGTATGTGAACATATACAATGCCGTCGTGCCGCCGACCGCTAATGATATACCGTACCCGTTCTCGGATCCGGACGCGAAATTCAGCGAGATCGCAAGCGAAACGACACCCAAGCCGGCGGCCGACAATTTATTAATGCACTACGTTTTAATTGGAAACGTGCGTGTGCCATTAATATCGTGCGATAAACTTGGTACGCCCGCCGTCGATCTGGAAGTTAATCCAAAGTTATATTATAACAAATACATGTTTGACGACACACGGGACGTGTTGCGCAACACTGGTTACATAGTATGTAAGAGACCGCGAGCGCCGGGTGTTATAGACTTTGTGCCAAACTTACAATTTAAAGATTTCACGGGAGTTGTGAGCATAGACGGGGAAAATGTCATCAAACACGCGTGGTACGGAACCGCGGATCAGCTCGCCGCACACAAAAAATTACACTTTAATATGTGATGGCTCGGCGTTTATCGATTTTGCCATGATACCCATCCATAATCAATTGCCATCTGATACACTGTTTCATTACACCATATCCGTAATGATGTTACACGACATGTGTGTCACTTCGGAAGACGGATGTGATACGACCTTTGAAATCGATCAAATTATCGGTTCGATTGTAAAATCTTTTAATAGGATATACGTGATTGACGTAAAAGTGTACGAAAAAATTAAATCAATATACGATAGTGTATTTTTAGTATATGATTTATTTGCAATGCCTAGGAAATATTTTCCCGAACAAATAATAAACGAAAACACGTTAAACAATTACAATTATACCAGAGACGTAAATCACCGTAACGACGCGTCGTATGTTTTAGACGGTCCTCACGTTAACACGCTAATAGTAAAAAAATATTTGAACAAGTTTTTAAAAAAAAATATTGTTACATTATAAAATCATTGTAAACCATTATATCCGGTTTGGGTACCGCGCACTGCTGGGCGGAATTCGTCGAGTGCGGTTCCGAATCAAAGTCCAACTTGCGACGTACACTAGTTTCAATGGGCCGAGGTGGTTTGATTGATTTTTTTTTCTGCACGTTCATCTTGTGATCTCGTACCGTAGAATCTGGCAAGAACTCCGACACGGGTGTTATGACGATTTTGACGGGATTAATTTGTTTGCGCGGTTTCCTTGACGAATTCGACGCAGACGGTTTATGATCATCTGCAGATTCACCGGCGACCGTAGTATTATTATGTTTTTTCCGTTTTGTAGTTGGTTTCACATCGGTGTCAGTAGTCGCATCGGTATTTAGATTATGTTTTTTCCGTTTTGTAGTTGGTTTCACATCGGTATTCAGATTATGGTTTTTTCGTTTTGTAGTTGGTTTCACATCGGTGTCAGTAGTCGCATCGGTATTCAGATTATGGTTTTTTCGTTTTGTAGTTGGTGTCACATCGCAATCGGTAGATCCGTTGGTGTCAGTAGTCGCATCGTCTGGTGTTGAATTGACAATTTCTAGTGATTTCGGTTGCACCGTAACACTGACCGGGTTTAACCAAAAAATATCGATATCTTCAATGTCTGGGTTCTCTTTACCGTGGTCCATGACTGTATAAAGACTTGATACTACTGAATAGAAAAAAGAACGACACGCAATATATATACCGCGCGGCCGCCCGAACCGCTATACACAATATCGCATATTTCCACTATATATTGTTTACGTTTCACTTATATAAATAGATCTAGTGTTATTTATACAATTGATACAGTACATTCATACAGTCTGTATAAATAAAACTAAATCGAGATATTATAATATTATTTATATAATCTGTATAAATAAAACTAAATCGATATATTATAATATTATTTACATAATCTGTATAAATAAAACTAAATCGAAAACAAGTTTTATTTTCGTTGTTTAGCCAATATCTTGTAAACGATATATGCGCCCGCCGCTATGGGCAAAAACTTGTCCACGTTAAAAGCGCGCGAAACGCCATCATCGCCCCGACCGATCTTCTCCATCAGCCGGGCATGAAACCCATCGATTTTCTTCACGGCTCGGTCAACGTCCACGTTTGCAAAATCCATTCTTAATCACTGTGCGACCGGTCCGATTTTTACGCATTTGCTCATGTTCCGCTCGCTATCCGGGTGTGAGGGTACACGTTTGTGAGATCCATTCTTATAATCACTGTGCGGCCGATCCGATTTTTACGCATCTGCTCAAGTTCCACGCACCGTCCGGGTACACGTGCCCGTCTTCACACTTTACCGTTTTTTTGTCTCGACATTGGAAGAATTCGACGTCCGATATTTTCACGTAATTCGAGCCCGTCGTGTACGTGGATATTTGGCAAGCGCGTTCGTTACGTGACATCTGCGCACATTTTCCGGCGCCGGTGTACACGGACACAAAGTTAGGGTCTGACGATTTATCACACTCCCGGATTTCCGGTTTATCGGCGCCCACACACTCGGCGTAGACGTCGTCGCGCCACCGGCGGTAGTACGCGTATTTGAATTCACTGAATCGCGAATCGATGTTGTGCATGGGGTTTGAAAGCATGTGGTTGCGGTGCACCGTGTCGTTCACGGGAAAGTATTTGTGTACGGAATCACACACGACTACCGAGCCCGGCATCGCAACCACGGTGCAGTACATTTTTTTCCTATCGGTATCCGATGCATACGCCAAAAATGACGTGTTTATAGACGCCGCGACGGGTCTGGTGCATTTCTCTAGCGTGCGGGACGCCGGTTTAAAGCACACGGAACCGTTGTAAATATCGGCGGGTTTCGTATGACTCGTAGTCGAGTGATATATAATGTGACTGATATATTCCATCTCTATCTTTTTACCCGGCACCGGTGTCTTGTTGGCGTCGAGTATCACCTTGAATATATTAACGTCGACCGGTTTGTTGAAATCAGCATTTTTGGAGGTGGGGACGATGGCGAGAAACAGGTTTTCCCAATCGAGATTAACAATTGAATTTAAAAGATACACAACGTCGTTGTTCGGCATCAGTTTGTATCGCATTGCAACGGATTTAGAGCCTGTCTGCAGGACGTTCAGTACCATGTATCTATCGAACGCGTAAACCGATACGATCGACACGAGTATAAACACTAAAATCACAACAAATCGCCGTCCTATAAACATATTAATTAAGTCTTATATCATACTTTTATTATACGTGATACTGCCGAGCGCAATGTACAAATCGGGAAAATCGATAAAAGTCAATGGCAAGAAAATCAATATGTGCGAATTCGATTGCGAGTTTACAATGACGGACGCCATGGGCATATCGGGACTCAGGATGAATCCACTCATACCGCACATTATTCGCGTTTGTGAGTCACACCTGATTGGCAATCAAAACGGAACGAATATCTTGCCGGTGCGGCCGGTGGCGCAATCGTCGTTCAACTTTGCAGTATACAATAGGCTTTGGCAGGCGTATGCGGGATTTATGAACTGGGTGTCTATGGTTGACGTCGATACTGAATGGAGATTAAACGCGTACACGGCCGCGGGCGCGAAACTCAAAGTCATCGAAAATCGGATGTCCACCGACAGTGATTACGACTGTATGATATGCATGGAGCCCATACCGTCTATTGGTACGTGTCTGGTATCGACGTGTTGTTTCACGCTGTTTTGTCATACGTGCATATCGTCATACCAGTGCGCGGCCGTTGAATCGAAAACACCGAACAGGTTTAAAATGATAAAGTTGGCGTCACCGTGTTGCGGGATACCCGCGTGGTCTATAAAATACTCGATAACGCGGACGCCGACCAAGCTCGAGCAGATCGGATTGTTGGTGCGCGCGTACAACGGAGCCAACATTGTAGTATACGCTCCAATGGCTCGTTGTGATATTTTCGAGAATTATCTGCGAGAAAAAGCTACAGACATATCCGCCAAGTGTTGCAGAGATCCATTTGACTCGGAATGCACAATGTTATTCATAAATAATCAATCGTTAATATGCAAAAACTTGGATTGGAGTTCAATCGCGGTGTTTATAGACTGTTCCGATGGCGCGTTATTGAAATCCAAAAAGTCGGTTATACTGAATATAATATCTAAAAGTTTCATGTATGTAAAATTGAATTACAGTATGTAATTCAATTCTGCGTATTGAAAGCTTTTATCGTAATTTTATCTATAGTAAACTTTGATTAACTTCAATCGATCGTGTGTGTACGCGTGCGCCGCATTGAAAACGTGCGGCACATTTTATATATAAACCAATGCAACGTAAAACTTCTTACATTCTCGAATATAAAGAACCGCGTACAATTGTATTTTCGTTATAATGGACGCCGACCTTTACTTAAAAAAATACGCACGATTTAGAAATCTATCAGATATACATAAATCCATCGCCGTCGAGATATATAAAAAATTCAAAAGCGCTGATAATAATGCAGTAAACGATGCGAATGCTCGGTATATACTAATGTTCATTTCTGCGGGTATTTTTTATCGCGGTCGAAATTTCAATGTGGATCCATCAACCGTAAATAAATCTAAAATGGACGCGATAATCCGGTGTTGTTCGAAAACGTTGCCCGAACGCGGTACGTTCTACGGGATACAAATGTGTCAGATGTACAACATGCCCAGGCAGCAAAACAATTTAAACGTGAAAAAACCAAAAACAAACAGCGATGTCGAGCGCGACGATGGTTCGAGCGTTTCCGACACTGTGGATTTTGACGACGACGACGAGTGGATTCGCGTAAACTGCGCAGATCCGATCAACAGGCAGATATTCTCGTCGCCGGTGTTTAGAGATTACGTAGAAAAATTCCACGCCCGCGACAAGAACGATTTGTTTCTATCAATGTCGCAACCGAAAGTAATATACACATCGTACATGGTGACCACCGCGGGCCCGGTGATCGAGGCGTACGCTAGGATGATACGGGAATGTATACGATATTGTATGTGCGTAGAGCTGAAAAAAATTTCGGACGATTCGATGACGTTTATCACTTATCACGTGAACAAGTCTTTTTTCGAACGGTTCACGTACAGTCTGCACCAAATGTTTGGCGCGGGTTCGATAGTGATATGGTTCACGAACGAGCGCACGATATTTACGAAAAAATACGGCGGCGAATACTTTATCCGGAACTACGTAGACTTTCTGTATTGTTTCATGACGAATAGATTCGAACCGGACGCGCCGCGGACGCTGAACGACATAGTAACAATGATGATATGTAAACTTATATCGGGTATCATAAAATCCATAAACTTTGCGTCGCTCAAATCGACTGGACTGTACCGCGCCGGATACACACCAATGTCGCTGATCACGACGGAAGCGTCGCTGCTAAACATTCGAAAACTGGTAAACGAGACGAGCGTGGATTCGAATGTGTACAACATTTACACACCGTCGGAATCAATGTTTGTAAACACTGCGGTATCGCGTGACACGATCGAAATCAGAGCAAAATACAAATGAACAAATTCAATACATTATCATCACATACTATTTATTATTTACAAACTTATTTACAAACTATTATTTATAATCTTTATACAAAATATATATTATTTACAAACTATTATTTATAATCTTTATACAAAATATATATTATTTACAAACTATTATTTATAATCTTTATACAAAATATATATTATTTACAAACTATTATTTATAATCTTTATACAAAATATATATCATTTACAAACTATTATTTATAATCTTTATACAAAATATATATCATTTACAAACTACTGTGCGTGTATTAATTATTCTTGTATTAAAGTCTGTAAAAAAATAAGAATGGAAGAGTTGTACGTGTACAATCTAGAAGACAATAATTTATATTTCAACGCGTCCAGAGATTTCACGGTAAAAGCGCGGGATTTACATTCAAATAAACAATATCTAATTTCGCACAAAAACATATTGAACGATACCAGAAATCGCAACGTGTCCGCGCCAACAATAATTTCGCGGATCATCTTGCTATCCGAGACCGTGCGGTCGAAAAACATATTGATAAACGTGTCCATACCGTTTTACAGTAAAACCATACTGAACACCATGGCTGCTAACTTTGACAAGATTTATCTACTATCTTCGTGTCCGGCCAGACAAAACTATGGCGCAACTTTTTCTATAATCATGCCACTCATACATACGCTACACACCACGATGCAATACGTACGCGACCTGATATTCAGGTCAATCAGTGAAAACTTTATGGTGGTGCGTTCTAATTTCGTGCACATATTAAAATCGAGTCGCGGTTACGAGGCTGTGTTGTTTTAATTGTGTTAAATCTATAATCAAACCTATAGTGATGTACAACGAGAGATTACTATAAGACGTACGTGATTTTAAATGCGATCCGTACCATGAAACAGTGTTTCCACCGCGCGTCTTTGATCCCACGATACATATTATACCACCTCACATTATCGGTGTATTATCCAATAAAAAAAATCATTAGAAACGTATTAAACCGCAACGCGTTGTTTTTCGTAACATCCGCGCTACAACCAGACTGTGCCATATGCTTAGAAACAGTCGATCAATGTGATGCCATGTACAATGTTATTGATTCGAAAATGACATGTGTGCACATAACTAACAAACAGTTTCACGCAGACTGTATCAATAAGTATATTTTTAGTGAACGCAACACCATGTTTAACGGTGATCTAGAATACAAGTATAAATACGACATGCGATGTAAATGTCCCCTGTGTAGGAACGAATTTATGGTAAAAATAATACAATAGAACGGTTAATTGAATAAAGGAATAGTATATATTTCATAATAAACATTCTACTACCGACAGCACAAATTATCGTCACACGCCGTCTATTGTCGTCTTATCGTCCTCCGTTGGGTGGTTTGGGGCCTCGCGGTATATGTAGTACACGATGTTTTTCATCTCCATCAGGTACATGTTTACATACGCTTGACACATTGTTTTGAGCACATCCGGTTTATCGTTTTGTATATACATGCTTATCGATTGACCTTGGTCAATGTACCTCGAACGGTCTCTGGCCATCGCCTGCAGTGCGTAAGGCTCGATCTCGTATGCCGTTTTGAATATTCGTTTGTACACGTCGTCGATATGCAGGTCGGCTATAGATCCACCGGAACGTATGATCATGTCGATTGTGTTTTCGTTGTACATGCCGTTGGCCGACAATACGGCCGAGAGATTTGGATTGATGACCGTTATGTTTTTATCGTGGATTATTTTTGTGTAAACATTAAACATGTACGGCTCGACGCCATCCGACGTGCCAAATATACTACTCAACGCGGTCGTAGGCATGCAAGCGGTCAGCAGCGAGTTGCTTATGCCCCTGTTTCGTATATTCCTCTTCAAATCAATCCACCGGGCTGAATTGATAAAGTGGTTCGGCTTGTTTACGTAATAATCGAATTGTAGTATTCCCGATGAGAAATCCGACCCGTCAAATGACTCGTATGATTTCTTATTCGCGACGGCGACCGCCACACTCTCAGACAAACTGTAATAATACACGTGTTCCATCACGGACGAGTTGAAATCGTACGATTCCAAATCACCGACAGGCATTTTCAGTTTCTGCATCGCGTCAAACAGACCCATAACCCCTACACCCAATGGACGGTTACAACTTGATTGGTTGCACGTCATGTCTGGACTATCGCCAATGTCTATCAAATGGTTCAGATTGCGCACCGCCATGCGCACGACCATCTCGAGCCCGTAAAAATCGAAACACCCGCAACCTTCGATGCCGTCAACGAACTTGTGCACGCTGCACGGATTTGATGTGCGCACAAACTTTGACAGGTTCACATAAGCCAAGTTGCACGTGGCCGTTTCGTAATTGTCTTGGTATTGAAACATTTCCGTGCACAAACTGGTACACGATATTTTACCAATGTTTTTATGATTCGATGCGTAATTGACCTGTTCGATGTTTACCATATACGGCATACCAGTCATACATTGAGCATTTATAATGGCAAACATTATCTCGCGAGCTTTGATCTTGCGCACGTATATTCCCTCACTGACACACGCCTTGTATATAAAATCGGAATATCCCCTGGCGATTTCCAAACACTTGTTCGGGTCGATGAGGTAATAATAATCGTCGGATATCACGCGCTCCATGAACGTGTTGTTGACTTTGATTCCGTAAAATATGTCGGCGCATTTGCTGGGGTCAATCGGCGTTATGGACGTTATGAAATCGAGCACGTCGGCATGCCACACGTCCATATACACGGCCACGACGCCGCGGCAATTACGCGGGTTAATGGCATGTACGGCGGCGTTCAACAAGTTCAGTACGGAGACACCGAAGCCACGTTGAATCCTATTCTTTTTAAAATTGTATCCGGTGTATTGACCGGCCGTCGAACATCTGGTTATACTCACGCCTATGTTACCGCTAGATAATAACACATTATTGATTATCGGCAACTTTTCAAATATGTTTTCATCGTCTATGGACATGGCGAAAGAGCTCGAATAGTAGCGATTACGTTTGCACACGTTAAACAGCGTGGATGGTGCGTGTATATACTGCATTGTAGACATCGCATTGTATACCGACACAATGTCATCGACAGTCCTGGTAGATGACACACACACTGCGCACCGCATGAAAAAATATTGCGGACTCTCTGTCACAATGTTGCCACATTCGCGCATTAGGTATGATTGACGGAGAGTTTTCACGGCGACAAACGACAAGTCGTAATCGCGACTGACACATATCGCCGAATCTAATTTGTAGATATCAAAACGGTCATACGACGTATAATCGATTTCGAAATTCAGTTTAAAGTATTCCGAAAACGAACTGTCGCCACTATTAATGTAAATGTACTCGAGTAGTAGTCGCGCCGCGAGTAAAGCGTAATCCGGATGTTGAAACTGCATCGAATAAAAATAATCGGCGGCTTCGTCAAATTGTTCGTTCGATATGTTTCTGTAATTACCAAAATTTGAAATAGATAAACGCGGATTACGCAGACACAAATCTTCGACCAACATTGCGCGTCGAATGTATAAGAGAATTAACAGTAAATATGAGTACCGCACGACCGTATTTTACTTCTAATCAACTTGGACGCGATGCACTGTATGACAATGTAACCGACGGTGGTATACTGAGCTCTATGCGAGATAATGTATACTTTTATACAATGTGTGCAGTTGGCGCGCTGGTGGCCATATATGTACTATTTTACGTGTTGCGTCAATACGAATATTCATTCGTGTACAACACAATGTTTGATAAAATAGCTAAATACCTTCCGGGGGTAAAGAAAGCCAAAACAATAAAATCTAATTAGATTACAGTATGTCACCGATCGAGATATTTTTTTATTAAAATTAATACGAAAACTAAATCGAAACGTAATCGTATAATTATTGTTATAGATACGATTCAATCTGTTTGTAGAATTAAAATATAATACACTATTATTTACAATACAATCGAAAACAAGTTTTATGTTCGTTGTTTAGCCAATATCTTGTATAATTAAAATATAATCATGTGATATAATAAACTTAATTATATAATTATTGTTATAGATACGATTCAATCTATTTATAGAATTAAAATATAATCATGTGATTTAGTATAATCCACTATTATTTACATAATCTGTATAAATAAAACTAAATCGAAAACAAGTTTTATTTTCGTTGTATAATAATAAACGTAATTATATAATTATTGTTATAGATACGATTCAATCTGTTTGTAGAATTAAAATATAATATAGTGTGATTTAATAAACGTAATTATATAATTATTGTTATAGATACGATTCAATCTGTTTGTAGAATTAAAATATAATATAGTGTGATTTAATAAACGTAACTATATAATTATTGTTATAAATACGATTCAATCTGTTTGTAGAATTAAAATATAATATAGTGTAATTTAATAAACGTAACTATATAATTATTGTTATAAATACGATTCAATCTGTTTGTAGAATTAAAATATAATATAGTGTAATTTAATAAACGTAACTATATAATTATTGTTATAAATACGATTCAATCTGTTTGTAGAATTAAAATATAATATAGTGTAATTTAATAAACGTAACTATATAATTATTGTTATAAATACGATTCAATCTGTTTGTAGAATTAAAATATAATATAGTGTAATTTAATAAACGTAACTATATAATTATTGTTATAAATACGATTCAATCTGTTTGTAGAATTAAAATATAATATAGTGTAATTTAATAAACGTAACTATATAATTATTGTTATAAATACGATTCAATCTGTTTGTAGAATTAAAATATAATATAGTGTGATTTAATAAACGTAACTATATAATTATTGTTATAAATACGATTCAATCTGTTTGTAGAATTAAAATATAATATAGTGTAATTTAATAAACGTAACTATATAATTATTGTTATAAATACGATTCAATCTGTTTGTAGAATTAAAATATAATATAGTGTGATTTAATAAACGTAACTATATAATTATTGTTATAAATACGATTCAATCTGTTTGTAGAATTAAAATATAATATAATGTGATTTAATAAACGTAACTATATAATTATTGTTATAAATACGATTCAATCTGTTTGTAGAATTAAAATATAATATAATGTGATTTAATAAACGTAACTATATAATTATTGTTATATATACTATTCGATCCGTTTGTAGAATTAAAAAAGCTAACACATAATATAATGTGATTTAATAAACGTAACTATATAATTATTGTTATAGATACTATTCGATCCGTTTATAGAATTAATTAATAATTGGAAACCAAGTGTATAAGAATTGTTGGATAACCTAACCCGATGGATTCGCTAATTAAATTAAACAGTTTCCTGACTCAAATACACGCCGACGGGTCGAGCAACTTTAACTTTGGTACAGTAACTTTGCACATGCATCGAATTCTAAACTATTTGAATGAAAACTGTCCCGGCGCCGTCGAGTGTCTAACGATCGCCGATCACGTTCACGATCCTACCCATAGCGCTATGCAGAAAAAACAATGGTATTTCGGTAAGATGATAAAATTCATCACGGTGTGTACAAAGCTCGAGAGCCTCAAACCTTATACGCGTCACCTACTTTCGGTGTTTGAGTATATGAACAACGACAGCGTAAACATGTCTATCGCGCCAATGTCGCAATCCGAACCGTATATAAACATTAAATTTAAAATGAACAACGTGTACAGGACAATGTGCAGTCCCCGGCGGTTTTTAAACCAGATAAAAAACTCTACAAGCGCGGTGGACGGCGCCCGGTCTTTTCGGAAATACGAAAAACTCGAATTTGTCAAGGATATATCGGATCTGGTGCGATATGCCATGTCGTCGCCGGAAGGTATACTAGAAACACGAGCCGCTTACGTCGATATCGAAGCCGTGCTTGAAGCCGTAAACACCGACGACACAGACGATTGTGGCGCCGGATGTATTAATGAGCGAGATTTCGAAGAAGTATTGTTCAAAAAAATGTATAGATACATTAGCGAAGTGTCGCTACAGGCAGAAATATACGCGGCAAACAATACGCCCGGTATCGGCAGCGCACATGCGATATTCATGGGGTTCAAAGTGGCTACCGGTTAGATTACGTAAACACGCCTAACCCCATAAGGTGTTATACGATATAAGAGGCGCTGACGGTCATTATGGATTTTTTTAATTTTTTAACGATATTAAACACCGCGGCGGTCGTCACCGAGGGTGTGTTAGTGTATGTTTGTTTCAAGTGGATGTACGTACACCGAAAGAATTATAACGAAAACCAGGTGTACCGAACAACCGTCGTGCAGCTGAATGACAAGGAACAGAATATCAAATAAACTAGCGTATTTTATTAACCGATATAAGAATTCGTGCAGCTGAATGACAAGGAACAGAATATCAAATAAACTAGCGTATTTTATTAACCGATATAAGAATTCGTGCAGCTGAATGACGAGGAACAGAATATCAAATAAACTAGCGTATTTTGTTAACCGATATAAGAATTCCAGACCAATGGCCGCACGATACATGTGGTTCGCGTTACTCGTACTCGTATACGTGTCGTCGTCAACATTGCTCGATTACATGGGAGCGTACGACAACTTTAAATACAACATGGGAGTATACATTGACGTGTATTCAAAGTCACGTGACGCCGACGTCGCGTCAAACTATAGACTGGCCGTAACACACCCTCACAACGATGTGTTTTTAAACGTACGCGATCGTATATACATGATGCACCCGTCCGACGCGTGTAAACCGAACGAAACAAAGTTTGTCCTTGTCAAACCGATGCCGCCGTCGGGCACGATCGTATCGATGTGTACGACTATAAATCCAGAACGTATCGTCGATTCACCATCAGTTTACCATAAGCGCTTAAATTTCAGTCGCGATTTTAGTTTGTCGTCCGATAAAATTTCCAACCCCCCAGACATACTCGTGCGTTTGGGATACTTTAACGATGAACCCACAAAGGCTAGCGGACAGCGTGATGATCGTGGACATTAATCATTTTATGAACACCGGTTATCCTAGCCGAGCTGAGGTGTCGTACAAGATTGTGGATTTCAACAAACCATCGCGCATCATGTCGTTTACGTATTACAGTCTATACTCAGACACGGGAAATCAATCAATCAATGAGCGGCGTCACGCGTATTCAAACTATTGGTTTTGGAATTTTTTTTCATCCGCGCCCGTCGTGATCACTACCGGTAATGCGAACAAGCACTTCATCAAGCAGTTTGTCAGTAATGTATACGATATCTACGAGGATGACATACAAGATATCCCACTTGCTCGACAAATTCGCGGACGCAGATGTAAACTGACGCCCAATAGCGTAAATGAATGGAAAAACCCGTCGATGTGTCCGGCGTCTAAATGCCGTTACCGTCACACCGGATACTGTACGTTTAAAAACTTACAATGTATGATAGAGTGGATGAACGACCCTATATTTTAATATTATAACAATATACGATATGATATATTTAAGAATGTCCCAAATAAAATATTTATTCATTGTAGTAATCCTGTGTGTTGTTATGGCGTACATGTCTGTAAACTTTAACGTTTCGTTCGAGACGGACGCAGACTTTAGAGAATTAATAAATAAATACAAACACGATATAGTTATAATAGCCAGTGATAAATATTTTCCTTATAAATTAAAATCTGTCCATGGTATAATAATGTCCCCGGTCGCTCGGTTATTGTGCGACCCGGCACATTATATAATCACAAACAACGTCGACAAAAGTCGGCAACGGTCCATTGTGAATTGGAGTGACGGATGGATAGAGGTGTACGGCGATAGATGTAATAATCACGTATGCACAAACATATATCGGAACATGTTATACGGCGGGAGTCACGCCATGACGTTTAAATCGATGACTGATAAAAAAACGGGATCGTACGTGGATGCGGCGAGTCCGGGATTTTTGATATCGATTGCCGATCATCCCGATCATAAAATAAAATTCTACGAACGAGAGCACACTACCCAGGTAAATTTCACTTCCGTGGTCACGGTGCAGAATTTAAAAATAAAATCGTACGGGTCCGTGATGCTCTACGTGGCCGCCGTGCAATCCGACAAGAAAACGTTGCAACAGTGTGTGACAATGGTGACGTCTCTGTTTACGAAATCGAAAAAAACCGCCGCGAGCATGTACCCGTTTGTCGGTAGCGACAAAATAGGATACCTGACGATCGCCACCGTAGTTGAAGAAACCGCTGACGCGCGCCGCGCCATCGCGTTGGGCGTCAGCGGGTGTGAGGTATCCGACGTAACGTTTACGAAACGCGGCATATATTACGTGTACGATTTCATACTCTACGACGAGTCCGTGAAAATTGCGCCGATTCATCGGGCGAATGGATCGGGAAAATCTATACACCTGACATTCCTGACTATAGACAACGTGACCGCCAGCGTTTCAAAAACCGACGCGGTAAGCATAATGCAAAATGACGACGCGGCGTCGTACCACGGTCCGGATGTCGAAAGCGCAAATGAAATACACTCGGATTCCGAATTTGAAGACGTGGCGGTTGACAACCCGATAACAAACGTTAATCTAAATGTAGATTTACCGACAGAATCAAATAAACCGGTTGAAACCCTAAACGCTACGTCTGAAGACACGCCCACTTAAACCGGTATAATATATAATCGGTAGTCCAGCACGGAATATTGTTTTTATCAACACCTGAAGACACTCCCCACTTTAACCGATATCATAATATATAAATCGGTAGTCCAGCACGGAATATTGTTTTTATCAACACCTGAAGACACGCCCCGCTTTAACCGATATCATAATATATAAATCGGTAGTCCAGCACGGAATATTGTTTTTATCGACACACATGCAGAATATAACGTTTAACAACCGCCACGATTATTCCCGGTTTTTGGTGCCTTGTGCATTTCTCCACTGGAATACCTACTCGCAGCAACAAAAATGAACATTTACAACACATCGTGCGGTGGCCCTATTATCGATGAACGGTGGTCATTAAAGACTACGGTGAAACGGTTATTTGGATTTCAATCACCCAAAACATGCACGCTGTTTTCAATGTGTCCGTCGTGTAGGGCAAAAAGATCAAAGATGTGCGGCGACTACCACTTGTACAAAAATATAGGTAAAATGAATGTAACATTGCGGTATTATTTTAAAAATATTTCATCCGATCCGGCATTGTTAAATACGATGTATACGTTGGGCGTCGGGGCCGTAGAGCGGGATATGCGATCATACTACGAAAAGCTATACATCACTCGATTGGACGATAACCATAAATATTTCGTAGACAATGTTTTACCAACGACGTATACTTATGATCACGACCCGGCGCTCAACAATAACAACTATTGGAAAGTTGTATTGTATATATCTATATTAAAAACACACGGTTCCGAATTTGATAAAATTTCTAGAGGCCGGTTAAGCGGTATACTGTGCGATGATTATCATGTCAATCGTACAGTGTATCATAAATTCCGCCAACCGTTGAAACAATTATCGGCGGATGAACTATTTTTAGAATTTTTTAATTTATATATAGAAAATGTTTTTAATACCGTATTGTGTAAAAAATACAATAATATCGAAAAATATAATTTGTGTTCGTGTATAGATATAGATATAAATAAATTAATATTAACGAGTTGTTGCAAAATATTATTTGATATCTTGCAACAACCTGTTAAAAATTTATTTGATATAGACTATATAAGAACACAGATTACAACAAATTATTATTTCGATTATAATTATATATTAACGTGTGATATGCCGAAAGCATTATTAAGTATAAGCGGTAAAGTATACAAAAAACCCGTATACGACAGATCGTACGATTTTTTAAATTTGATGGTAGACGATCACGTCATCAAAAACACTATTGTTAGTTTATGAAGAAGAGTGGTAAAATATTATATTTTATTTTTTTTATTATTAATATGTTAAATAATATGTGTTAAATGTTTATATTGTTGTTTGTTATCGTTAAATAATGTGTGTTTTATTTATGTTAATGTTTTTATTAATGTTTATATCTGATATCGTTTAATAAAAAATACACGATTAACTTTGGTGTTATATAATTAATTCATGGTATAACAATAAGTATAAGGTGTATTATGTTTACATTGTATGAGCTCGCTATGAGCGCAATGTGCGATTCCGACAAATGGTACATTAGCAGTGTTTACGAGTTGCCGGAAATTGAATTACAAAAGTGTTGTATATTTGTCGCGAGATATATAGTTTATGCCGCCGACGTTATTAATATGCGAGACGTTATGTACGAATTTCTAAAACACGGTTGTCGGAAATGCATGGAAATAGTTTTGATTCCTTTGAACGCGTCCTGGCCAAACGTTTGCGAGGCTCTGGCCAAATCAGGTAGACTAGATCCTCTAAGATACGCAATGGAGTCTGGTTACGCTCATAACGTAAATACGTTGTGCAGAACGGCTGCGGCCGAGGGTCAAATTGACGTGTTGGCATATCTCCGGGATTACGCAGACGCAAGATTCACGACGATCACGTCTCTGGTCGCAGCTCGTAAAGGGCATGTGCGCACTCTGGTGTATTTATTAGGTGATGGGCCGCGTGTCACCGAACAGCATGTCGTTTCAATGTACATAGAGGCCGTGTCACACGGACATTTGGACATTATTAGATACTTGCACGGGCTGGGATACCGGTGTAAATACAACTTGTGTACCGAAGCGGCATCGGCGGGCAATATCGATGTATTAAAATATGTTAATTTAAAGATGAAAATACCATGTACATGGCACACGGTGGCCGCTGCCGCACATTCGCAATGTTTGCAATGTTTAGATTACGCGATGAGCGTTTTGGGCGAAATTTATAAAAATCACGTTATATCATACTGATAAATCACGTTTTAATTGTTTAGAATTTATCTAAATATTTTCACAGAATTTAAACAAAATTTCAAGTTAATGTGAAATTAATTACACGATATTACATTGATTAAAATATGATTTTATACGAGAAATGTGTCGCATACTTTTTAACAATCTAAAAACGCAGAAGCTAATACCAAGTCTTTTGCAACGTCGTATGGTATAACGAATTTTCTTATTTCGTTGGGAATATGCTGATATTGTTCCTTATACTTGAAATACTTGCAAACGTATTCAAGTGTGTTTGATGAAATATCCAAATACACACGCGAGTCCTTGATATAATGTCCATCGATCATGGTTTTGAGCATGCCAGACATCATTGCGTGTGATATTGGAATGTTAAATTCTCGGTCATCAGACGCCACTAGAATAATTTCAGTGTCAACCGTCGATGTCATCATTTATGTATATACTAATAGGTATATGCGGGAGTTGTGGATATTTATACAGACATGGCATGACATCTCTGGAGGTAGAGTAGAGAAGAGACTTTGTGCAACAACTACGACGGCGCCGGTCTCTGTCCAGAGGTAGAGTAGAGAAGAGACTTTGTGCAACAACTACGACGGCGCCGGTCTCTGTCCAGAGGTAGAGTAGAGAAGAGACTTTGTGCAACAACTACGACGGCGCCGGTCTCTGTCCAGAGGTAGAGTAGAGAAGAGACTTTGTGCAACAACTACGACGGCGCCGGTCTCTGTCCAGAGGTAGAGTAGAGAAGAGACTTTGTGCAACAACTACGACGGCGCCGGTCTCTGTCCAGAGGTAGAGTAGAGAAGAGACTTTGTGCAACAACTACGACTGTCCAGAGGTAGAGTAGAGAAGAGACTTTGTGCAACAACTACGACGGCGCCGGTCTCTGTCCAGAGGTAGAGTAGAGAAGAGACTTTGTGCAACAACTACGACGGCGCCGGTCTCTGTCCAGAGGTAGAGTAGAGAAGAGACTTTGTGCAACAACTACGACGGCGCCGGTCTCTGTCCAGAGGTAGAGTAGAGAAGAGACTTTGTGCAACAACTACGACGGCGCCGGTCTCTGTCCAGAGGTAGAGTAGAGAAGAGACTTTGTGCAACAACTACGACGGCGCCGGTCTCTGTCCAGAGGTAGAGTAGAGAAGAGACTTTGTGCAACAACTGCATTTCAATATAATATATTATATTATAATACAATACAATACAATGCAATACTTGTTCATGACAGCAGTGAATACATAATAAACAAATTATCGGATAACCAAAATGTAAACATTGTGTGTGTATAAAACGTCATTGCTGTCGGTTTATGCGTTCATAGCGAGGAGAATAGTCGGCATCGAAATGTATTCATTGTACGAACTATCAATGTGCGCCGCCCATTACGGTAATATCGACGTCACAGATCTGGATATACCGAAAATCGATAACCCGGTGTGTTGCGATCTGGTCAAATACATAACCGTGACTAATCAATCTCGGACTTATGACGAGTACAACATGCGGATCGTGTACCATTACGCGATCGTGTTTGATTGTGTAGGATGTTTGCGTATAGTTCACCGCAGTCAACTAAAGTTTGTCGACAAAAGTCTGCAGATTCACATTGACGACATGTGTTTTAGCGCTTTGACCTCGCGGAGTATCGAATGTTTAAAGTTTTCAATTTCCGCGGGTGCCGCGTGGCCTTTACTCGCGTGCATAATTGCGATAAACACGGGGAGCGCCGAGTGTCTGCGGTATGCGATTTCCGCGGGCGCGCCGCACGATTCAAACACGTTCTACAGCGCCGTGAAATCCGGAGACATTGAGCTCGTCATGATACTGAGCGAATTCAACTGTCCGATATGCAACAACGTGTATTTCTCTGCCGTCAAAGAGCATCGGGTCGACATGCTAAAATATTTGATCAAACTGTCGACTCCGGACAGTTATACGTTCACGATGATGTATTCGATGGCCATCAGAATCGATTTCATGGAATGCTTGGAATACCTGCTGACTATAGACGTGGCGCCGCGCGATCCGAGCGTGTTGACGACAATGGCCATTGTATCGGGAAACGTCGGCTGTCTGCGCGTTTTGCTCGGTCGTGGTCTATTTGATCCGACGAACGCGTGCAATATTGCGGTGGACGCGCGCTCTTTGGAATGCTTAAAGTTTGCGCACGAAAACGGTTCGCCGTGGGACATGTTTACGTGCACGCGGGCCGTGTACGCGGATACCGTGAAATGTTTAAAGTTTGCGCACGAAAACGGATGCCAGTGGGACGCCCGCGTGTTAATGGCGCGCGCCATATCGTCAAACAGCGTGGATTGCTTAGAGTACGTGTACGAAAACAGAGAGAATTTGGCCGTTTCACCGGAGATATTGCTGAAATTCGCGGTGCAATACGACGCAAAGGAATGTTTCTACTACATGGCCTGGATCGATGGATTTGAAGTGACCGAATCTGTCGCACAGAAAATCGTGCGGTCCGGAAACTTGAATTTACTGAAATACGTACACGATGTATGGCCCATGATGACGAAAACCGAAAGCATGTGGAAAGTCGCCGCCGCGCACGGGTACATGGACATTATCGAATACCTGTTCAACATCGGTTGTCCCAGATACGAGCAAACGTGCGACGTGGCGGCCGGTCATGGGTATCTAAAGTGTCTGAAATTTCTCGTTTTCATCGGCTTCAAGTTCACCGCCAACACGTTTGCGCGCGCCGTGCCCAACATTGAGTGCATGCAATACCTGGTGAAGATGCGGTGTCCGATGACGGAATACGCGTGTATCCGGGCCGTCAGAAAAGGAAACGTACAGGCGCTGCGGTTTGCGCGCGAGAACGGTTGTCCTTGGGATTATAGAACGTACAGAGAGGCGTACAATAACGGAAATGCAGAATGTATCGAATACGTGGCGAACAACGGGTGTCCACGTGATCTATCGAATACATTAACGACGGTGATGGAATAATATCGATGACGCAACACCGTTTCGCGCGTTATAAAACCATTGCAAAAATCTATCGACGATCATTATTAGCATCGAGTTGTAGCACGCGTGTTATGTTGAAAAATATTTACAAAAAAAAATATTAATACAATTATATTTTAATCTTTATTAATAAATTATATTATTATTCCTATTTATCGTCTCATGGTAATGGTTTACATAGTTTCGATCGAAGGAGTTATCGGGTGTGGTAAATCTACGGTAATCGACAAGCTGAAAATCGATGGGTACAATTCGTTTTTTGAACCGATAGACGATTGGTCGCTATTACGGGGATTCTACGAAAACCCGCGTTGTTACGCGGCCCCGCTGCAGATGCAAATATTAATGTCGTATCACAAAATGTTTGTAAACACCGTGAGCCGATATCCGTTTGTGATTATCGAGCGCAGCCCGTGGTCGTCGCGATACGTGTTCAACAAGATGCACACCAGGTGTGGGAACATATCGGAAGCGGATAAACTGATGTACGAAAAGTGGTATGACATGCTGAGCTTCGAACCCGATCACGTTATTTATCTAAAGACCGAAACATTCCGAGCTAAAGAACGGTACGAGTTGCGCAATCGATCAAGCGAATCATCAATGTCTCCGACGTACATAGATGAGCTTAACGACATGTATGAAGAGGCAATTAATAACTCGATCGATGGGACCACGGAGCTGAGCGTCGTGAACGCGAACCGTTCTGCTGATGACGTGTATCGTGACGTGAAGGCGATTATAGAAAAGATTTTTTGATAAATGTATTGTTATTTTTTTTAATCATTTGCAATGGAATATATTATATATTTTGATAAAAGCGTTGTTATTTTCTTGTAACGTTAACAATGGAATATGTTATATATTTCGATAAAAGCGTTGTTATTTTCTTGTAACGTTAACAATGGAATATGTTATATATTTCGATAAAAGCGTTAGCAATGGAATATGTTATTTTTTTTGTAACATTTGAGATGGAATATATTATATTTTGATAAAAGTGGTTTAATCGTAACTGATACATATCATGGTTAATTGTAGATTTATTTACAATCGTAACTGATACATATCATGGTTAATTGTAGATTTATTTACAACTGTATTACATTTAATCGTAGATTTAATTACAATTGTATTACATTTAATCGTAGATTTATTTACACAACTATATTACGCTACAATTTCAACACGAGATGGCAGCAGTAGGTGCTTGTATTCGTATTTAAATCGCAGCCGACGACCGTGTCACCGTTCACTTGGCAATACAAACCGACACCATGAACACATGTTGCATAATCATACGCCGCGATGTAATATCGGAGTCGTCCAATATCGCGGTCTCCACACTAAAGATGGCCGCGTTCAACGGGTGCATGAATTGCATAATGTACATTTTCAACTACGACAAATCCCGCGGTACAATGGACATGGCGTGGGACCGTGCGTACAACATATTGGCGGCGGGCGATCATCTAGAGTGCATAATGTATCTAAACGATCGCGGAATACAAATGCCGAGCGGAATGTGTCGCGTGACCGCCATGAGCGGTCACCTGGCCATACTGATGTACGCACACGCAAACGGCTGCGAATGGGATGAGACGGCGTGCGCGTCGTCGGCGCGAAACGGCCAGCTACAGTGTTTGCAGTATCTCATCGACAACGGGTGTCAGTTCGACAGAAACACCATAGCCAGCGACGCGGCGACCGGAAGCGCGCAATGTCTCAAGTACGTGCACTCAAAGGGCGCCGTGATAAAAAAATCGAGCGCCTTGGTGGCCGCCGAACGGGGACTAATCGATTGTCTAAAGTACGTTCACGAGATCGGAATCTCTATAGACGGACAAGTGTGTATGGGCGCAGCACGCCGCGGACATGTCAACTGTCTGCAATACATCAACGAGAAGTGTAATGTTCCAGTGAACGAAAACATTGGATACGCGGCCGCTAAACACGGACACCTAGAGTGTCTCAAGTATCTACACAAGTGTAAAGTTTCACTAACCGGCCGGGTGGCGAGCGCGACAATCGTTTACGGACACATAGAATGTCTAAAGTACATTCACAGCATCGATCAGATTGAATTCGGCAAAAGGGAATACGATCTAGCCAGGATGTACGGACACCGCGAATGTATTAATTATATTTTGTTAAACACCATATGAAAAAAAAATAAACTGTTGTACCATAACATCTCGAGTTTCAATTATTTTTTTTATACTCACGATATTTTAGAAAATCACAAATAACTGCATTGGTTTATATTTTAGTATAGTAATGTACAAGTAATATAAACCAATGCAGTTATTTGACGCTATACCTGAATCTAAATTTAGATGTATGTGATTGGTTTATTTGATTCATTAATCTAATTAATTATATAATTCTATTAGATTGTAAATCGCATATACGGCGCCAGTCTATAATCGTGGTTGTAGTTTAATATAAAGATGTACAGGTTCTTTTTCCTGATTTACATATACGTGTTTTATATACGGACATACTCTTCCGCGGTGAGATTACTGACGACCGACGGGTTCGATTACGATAAGTTGTTATATACCGATCCCGGTAAACTGGACGCGGACGCTGTCGTCGAGCGATCCATAGCCAAACACCGGTGTCATAACCAAGTCGTCAAGCTCACCGATGGCACCACAGACTGTACCGCCGTGTGCGCTGACGGTGATTATGTGAAACGCTCAACGACTAATCGCGATCAAACTCCCGGTACCGTGTACTGCGTTCCAGCCGGTCTGGGCACGTGTCACACGCACACCGGAATCGTTGTCAAAGACACTGGCGGATGGTCTTGCGCGTCATTGTACCCTACCGTATTTGTCGGCCGCGACGCCGATGAGATTGTAGCTTGCGACGGGACACTGATTGATACCGCGAATCGTAAAACGTATTATGGTCGTATACCCGGTGATCTGATCATCTCTACCAACCCCGAGCACGAGACCAACGCCGATGGGTCGTTTAGGTTCATGTGTCCCATCAAGCGCGATCACATGAATAACGCATACGTTTCCACCGACATTTCAAGGCTGCATATGATTCCCAACAAGTGCGCGCGCGCATTGTATAACGATTCGGGACGATCTCGACCCGATTTCAATACCGGTAAATGTGCGTGCGCAGATTCGTACGTAAGCGTAGGCGATAGCGAACCTTTTTGCGCGCCAATTACGGAACAGACAGATACTGTTCAACAATTTTACGAGCCGTGTATGAATTTGCGCGCGCCGTTTAATATGCACGTTAAACCGTGCGGCGCGACGACCATAAACGGAAAAAATATGTCGGCCATGTACAAGTTCAACGTGTTAATATCAAAGGTCGGTGTATCCGATCGTATAGCAAGTGATTTGATTCAACCTTTATAAATGGATTCAATTGGCGTTTATAATTTTGATTCTTGGAACAACTCGTTAATATTGTGTATGATATCGTATGATAACGTGTTAATATCAAAGGTCGGTGTAGCTGATCGTATAGTATAGTAAGTGATTTGATTCAACCTTTATAACTGGATTCAATTGGTGTTTCTATTTTTTTACATTGTGTATTTATTCGCACACTGATAATAGAAAATTTTGATTCTTGGAACAACTCGTTAAGATTGTGTATGAATGCCGTCATTTAAAACGGAACCTGTTAATAAAAAAAATATAATATTATCATCGTAATTATTCTGTTTGTTGTGCATCATCATTATTTCTCGGTATCGTTATTGCTGTTTTCGTCGGGTTTTTGTGTTTCGATTGTGTTTATAATATATGCATTGGCGGATAACATAAATGTTGCTAGGTATACGATATTTATATGTATCGCGCCGTTGTCCATGTATGAATATATCACGTACACTAGCAAACCCAGAGTTATCATTGATATGTACCACATGTAGCCGAGGCCGTTTTGTAGCACATTTTTTTCAGCGTGCGCTTTGATATCCTCATATTTTGATTTAATGTAATTTACCATTATATTCTTACTAAGAAGATGCAAAAGTCACGCAAGTGTGATATGTTAAATTCCGACGTCATTTTTACAGACAGTTTTACCGTCGACGCGTGTTTTGCATCAAAACCGAAATCTATTCAAACGATTTCTAAACCGCGTAGATCGCGTAGTAGATCGCGTAGTAAATCTCCAAGCAAATTTCGCACGAAATCGCGTAGTAGATCGCGTAGTAAATCTCCAAGCAAATTTCGCACGAAATCGCGTAGTAGATCACGTAGTAAATCTCCAAGCAAATTTCGCACGAAATCGCGTAGTAGATCACGTAGTAAATCTCCAGGTAGATTTTCTATTAAACCGAAATGCAAGTCTCCCATTAAATTTCATATTAGATCACGTAGTAAATCTCCAAAAAAATACAAGTCACCGAGTTCCATGCTAAAATTTATCAAAAACAATAAACAAAAAAAATCTGCGATCAAATGCAAGTCTCTGAGTCTCCCGTTAAAATTTGGCAAAGCCTATAAGAAGAAAAAATCTGTGTTTGATGAACCGGAAATAATAAACAGATACAATTTCGAAACAAAAAATCGTAAGCTATATAACAAATAACACACGAGATTTGTTATATACGATAAACCGGTATTTAGGTGCGGCGCGATCACACATATAAGAATGGTGGGATCATGCATATAGGAGTGGGGCGAGCGCCCGACAGTCCGTGATGCCGATGTTGTTTATATATTGCCACTAGTGTCTCCGTATCGTTGCATTCGTTCGACTTGTTTTATATATTACACAGTGATTTTTTTTTAATATGTCAGTCAACGACATCGTTACCGATTATGTTATTTTAAATAATAATGCGCACGGTGCCGTAAAAGATTTTTTAAAAAAATTAAGCGAAATGCGGGATATACGATGTTATAATATATTAAATAATTTAATTATATATCATCGTTTAATATCTTATGACGTTACGTATAAAAAGGCTTCGGAAAATATTTTCACATCGGCCGTTAATCATTACAATTTATTATTTAACGCGGAAATATTAAACGATGATAAACATACAGTACGCGTAAATGATATTAAAAATTACGATGAATTCCGCGATATTGTAAAAAAAATGAAATCATTAAAATTGGCATTTTCTGCGGCCGTGAAGAACCTGTTCCCGGTTGAAATGTCGACATTTCATAAGATTTATTCGGAAACCGTAACTAGCAACGTTGACGAGTTGGTGACAAATATCGATCGTGACACTGGTACGTTTTTATACAACTATTTTTTTATTGTATTTTAATTTAATTTAATAGTTTCAGGCGGATACGTGCCGTATTTCAACAACAAGGATATTTCTAACTGCATGAACGGCGTGTTGTTTGAATTGTTTGGGCATAGCTGGTCGAGATATATTGAAGCACCCAACGTGAATTTGGCATCGCTGTGCAAAGACATCTCGTCCAGTCTGAAACAAAAAATATTGTCAAACACCGTGGCCAATACATACAAATCGGAAATCATCACCGCGTTGGACGCTGTTTCAGGTGCTGATAGTATAAAAAATTTTTGTTTCGATCTTGATGATTATAGTGAAACTGTAATCAGTGATTTAGATATGTGTGTTCAGACTCGTTATATATTAAATTATTTATTATTTAGTAATTTCATGTCAAATTATACTAAAACGCACGAGTTGTTGAATTCTGACGAACTTGTGTCGTTATCGGGATTCTATTATTTATTTTTTATAAAATATTATTCAATCAAAAACCCGAACGTATAAACATTCTTTAAAATATTGTATCAAAAACCTGAATATATATGTAATATGTATTTTTTTATATTTATATTATGCTTTATAAAAATATATTTTAATTTTATAATAATACTATACTTGTGTATAACAAATCATTAAAAATATATTACATAATACATTATTAAAAATATATTTTATATTTAATCTTACACGTAATTAAATCATTTATTTTACTATATACATTTACAAATACTATAAATTCTCTAGATGTATTTTGATTGTGGTTGAAACAATGTAATGTTTTTATCGAATCAGTAATGTCAAATCGCGCCGGTGGAAAGAATTTCAGGAAATATTTATTGTTATATTCAGTGTTGGTAAGCACGTATCTCTTGTTAATATTATATTTCACTTGCGCTGATATGAGTTTATCAGTCATACTCGGCGCCACGATCCCGTCAGATTCAAATATGAACGTGCTGTATTTGATTGGTTTGTAATAGAATGAATTAAAGTCGAACGTTATTCTCATCAGTCTAGCGAAAAATTGAATAATTTCAATATCCGAGAGATTATCCACAATGACTTTATCGTGTATCATGAGGTTGATAGCCGTTTTATTATTATTGCCCATCATATTGCACACAAAATAACTGTAGTCCTGTAGTATGTAATTTATTTTAAATTTTTTCATTAACGCTGTATACATTGTTGAGGGTTTTGTAGATACTATAGGAAGCAATAAAAATATTCACTCGCGTCCGACGACGGTGTACCGCGTCCAATTACTGAATTGACATATCGCGTGGTGTGTAGTATATTTATATTTGCATACAATCAACGCCAATTGTGGCACGTTTATCTATATACCCTGTTCAAAATAAGAAACACAGCGGCGGCCACGTGAAAAACCGGTTTTGTTACGTAAATCTGTGTGTTTCTTATTTTGAACAGGGTATAGATAAAATGTCTTGGAATGCCTTAGATATATTGCTAGATACATCAATGTTGTATATCGATCTGTTTACGTAAGACATTGTAGTGGTCACATTTTTGTGTGACACGCTTCGGGCTGCGGCGCGTATTCCCACTGCGTCATTTACGTGCCCTATAAACCAGGCTCTGAATTCGTGGAGTATGCGGCCGCGCGGTAGTTTTTTCCCGTATTTCGTCATTATATAATTTCGATACCAGTATACAAGTATACGTCTAGTTATAGATATAGGATATACTCTACTCGCACTCGTGAAATAATCCTTAAACTCGGTTCGCAGCCCTTCCGCAATGTATATATCACATCGGTCGTTGTGTTTGGCCGCACAAGTGACTACGCCGGTATTAAACAACTTGTAGACTTCTCTTTCCGAAAGTTTCAGAATGGTGGACACTACACGAGCTCCGGTTCCGATCGACAGTAACATCACCGCGTAACACGTCCGATCGGTGTTTGTGTACTCGTCTTCGGGGTTATTTAAAACGAGACACCGCCGACAATCGTCTAGTATTTCGCGTACCGCTTTACTGTTTAGTTTGAAATACTCGGTACCAGCGGCGTCATTGAGCATAGAAAATTTCTTGACCGGATCAATTGTACTCATCGCCAGATGCTCGTTGACGCGGCGTTCTTTTTTGATATTAATCCATAGTGTTTTAAAATCTAAGTTGGCTCGATCGAGCCTGTTGGCGTGACGTAACACGTCCAACACCACTATCAGCACGTTACTTATATATTTTCTAGATAACGGCCGGCCAACAAGCCCTGTGTTGAAATACAGATTTCGCACAAACGACGTTATTTCCACCGGACCCACTACATCCATGCCGTTAAAATATTCAATATATTTCAGCATTGTTTTGTAACTCTTTTGAGATTCAGTGGTTCTGTTTACCGGGAATTTGATTAACGAAAAATAATTACTCGGCGTTTCGGGTTTATCATTACCAATATATGATGACTCAACGGCGCACATTCTCTTATTTCAAATGTTACCCGTGAAAATACAACTAGCTGATTAAAATTATTATAATATTATTAGTCATCGGTTTTACCCGATTAACGTTTACGTCATCAGCATTTTATAATCATGGAAGATGTAAAATCTAGTGACCTTCTGATTATATGTGAAAAAGCCTATGATTCTATTGGTTGGAACTATGCCAGGACATTCGAATCTACGTGTTATTATGCTGGCGTCAACGTAGAAAGTCTGAATGTTTACGACGAAATGAAAAAAATCTATGAATCACAGCACGATTCAATACACAAAATAGTGATAACCAATAACCCCATATCCATACAGTGTATACTGGAGTCAATAAAATCGAGGACTGCTTATGTAATACTTCCACGACCGGACGACGTGCTGTCTGAATTGATGATACTGCAGGACATGTACGTCCTGTTCGATTATATTGCTGAGCGCGTATCTTCGAATTTCGTAAATTATAAAAAGTCGTTCTGTAAAAAATGCAAATCGGCCAGAACAATAAAATTAAAAATTATAAACGACGCAGTGGAATACACATTGGTAACGAATTTCGTATATTTTTTAAATAGTAAATTCAAATACACTAAACACGAATGTACAACATAGTCATATAATATTACAATGTTACAAAATAATGTGTGTCTTTTAAATAAAAAAACTATAATAGAATTACATTTGCATTATATTTTTTATATATATCATGTGTATCAGATTTAGATTAGTCAGTATCATTTTATCGCTCGATCAGTACGTACGCATTTTATAAACATTATCATACAATGGACTATTCGCCAAATATTAAACATATTAAATACACGGTGAAAAATGATATTAGTGAAAATTGTAAATTAAATTGTGCCGATCTGTACAAATTTATAAAAATTTTCAGATACGTAATGAATAAAAAAAATAAAACAACTATATATAAAATACAGAACAAAGAAAAACGTAAACGCGCAATACACTTGTACAACGAATTATATAATTACATATTAAACATGAAATCCTTTGTGGTAAATACCAATCTCAAGTTTAATGGTAAAAAATTTATCGGTCTCCCAAGACCAAGTCAAATTACTCCGGAATTCATAAAGCTGATACTGAGTATTTTAAAACACGACGCAGCGGCGCATGACATGTCATCTAACGCTGATACGGCAGGTGTAATTATAAATAATTTACCGAATGACGTGGTCACCAAGATATACAAAAGCATACAGAACTGTGAGCTCACAAACGGATCCATATCGTCGCAGAACCAAGGAAACAAGAGTCTATTGAAACAGTCCGTGATGCCGGGACTGTATAACAACATGTTTAGGGCCGTCATAGTCCCCACCGATAGCTCGTACAGCCCCACTGAAATCGGTATACCGCGCATATTGGTAAACACGTACATGAACGATCGATCGATGGGCGACAGATACTCTGTGGTTATAACCAGACAACCAATGCTCGTGTACTCTGCCCTTATGACTGCGACCGCCATCAGGCCCGTGGACGGTCACTGCATACGCATTCACCCATCGATAATAAAGCACGCAAACGCCGATTTTGACGGCGACCAGCTGATAATGACAATGTACCACGGATGTACGGCCGTAACGAGCATACCCGTGGCCCTGTCTGGGATGTTTTCGATGAATGTCGGGTTCGGGATAACGAAAATGACATTTCCACAGCCGATCGTCGTGCGAATGCACAAGTATGACAATTTGGTAGCGCGCGACAATTGTTTCTACGGTACTATGTATAAATACGTGAAATCGAAAAACGGTGATACCGCGAACACAATGAAACACTTGTCCGATACATTAAGGTGCATATCCGAATTGTTTGGATCGCGCGAAGCGTATTCGTTTTACGAATATATAGAACGCATATGCTACAATACCGACGACGTGTTCCCGATCAAAGATTACGCTCTAGCGGATCCCGTGTGCGGACACATTGTGCGATCGGGCATCCAATCGTCGATTGAAATGCTTTCCGAGAAAACCACCGAGTGGTTCCCGATAAAAAACCATCTAGACAAAATCGTCAAGTTCTGCGTGGAATACCTATTATCGGCTACGAATATTTCGAACCAATACACTAGCACGATCCGCATACAACAAGTGTTGCAAAATGTGTACATAGACGACAACGTCGACGTTGTGTTCCGGTATGATTCCAATAAGCAGCCTCTTTTCATAAGCACCGCCATCGATTTCCTCGATCCCAGCCTATTCATGTCGGAACACACGTTAAACTATATATTAGACATGTAAATAAATCTCACTACATTATAAACCGATTGTATTTTGATATTGCATACATTTATAAAATATATTATATTTATACATTTACAAGATATATTTACATCTATAAGTAAATCTATTATTAGATTTAGTATATATTAACTATCACTAGGCGCGCTATATACATGTGGGCGTTACTTGATAATTTTATTATAAATACTATGTTTACACACGGACGCATCGTTATACGTATTCAACAGGTCTGTCTGTAATATGGTATATATATTATTTTACAATGGCAACTTCTGAGCAAGCGTTTGTAGATGAATTTAATTATGATATTAGCGATTTGTTGTCGGAAAAAAATATAAACGATTTTTATTTAACGCCAAAATCACAAACACCAAACGGTATATATGAAAATATTTTTTTTATTCGTGTAACATATTTTATTTGTTATTATTTTTGTTTCAGAACCAAAAAAAATATCTACACCGAATTTAAAAAAACGGACACAAATCGGGAGGTCTGTGAAGCCGCGGTACTTGTCAGTGTCACATTTGGATAAGCGGCCACGGTTGTATAAAAACCACAATCGCGTCCGCAGGTCAACCATATCGAAAATAGAAGATCGGGCAGAGAACGTATTCACGGCACCCGCGTACAATTCTGTGCGCGAACCGTTGATAGATACGAGTGTCTTCACATCACCTCAGATGAATCAAAATTCACCTGCGCATTTAAATGAAACGATCGCCACATCGACAGCGATCGACACTGGCTGTAACACAATCAACGATGTACAGTCGCATTTGGAATACGTGCCGGCTCCTATTCATGAGACGTCCGGACAACAAGTACAAGAAGAATACGTGCCGTTGTCAATTCCCAACGACGAGATGCCGTATTTATCAAATTTAAACGAATCGTACCTGGCCAATTATAACATACTTTTGGAAACGGAGCCGAATGCATGCGACATGGCGTCGTATAATGCGGTGTCGCCGGTTCCTTCGTATAATGCGGTGTCGCCGGTTCCTTCGTATAATGCGGTGTCGCCAGTTCCTTCATGCAATGTATCGTCGATTGCACCGTCACCACCCCCCGTCGAACATGAACCGCAATTATCGGACAATGATATTCACGTATGTATTTTTGTTATATTTTATTTTGTTATATATTATAATATAACATCGTATTTATTTACAGTTGAATGAATTATTCAAATTCGGCGAAATTGATTCGGTAAATGATTTATCGGCTGCTATTGAATTTGCCAAAAATGTATCATTCTATCGGTTTGGAGGATTAAAAGAAGATTCAATTAACTGTATTTATAACATTGCGGCGGCGAAAATATTCAAGTATTTATTTCAACAACCAATATTTATAAATAAATTAAATTACGAATTTGAACAGTGCGAAACGTCTAGTATAGTAGATTATTTAAATATTTTATTAGACGTCGGTAACACAATATTACGTACTGAAAAACAAATAGGATGTAAAATTTTTAATTATATAGATATTATGAACAAACTCGTGTATAATATTATTATGAATTTGTCAAAACAACCTTTCGTCGATTTTCTCACGGAAAAATTCGACGATACTATAAATGAAAATATTTCGAATTTTAAAACATTAACACTATTAAATCACGAATCTGTTCAAAATATATTTTCGATTTGTAACTATTTTTTTAATATCATTATGAAAGATATGCCTACCGATGTAAATTTTAATTTGTGTGTATTATTATTTATATATTTCGGTGTACCGGGCACAACGGCTCCGGATATTTTGTTCAGAGACCGTTCTGTAACCGGAGAATATATACCTATATTTTCAATAAAATTAAAAAAATGTATTTTATAAAATATATTTCGAAAAAATTTCAAGTATTTTAATGTTATAATTTTATTAATGGATCTCGTTGTATGTAATATAATATATAGATAACAATGTACAGATAATAATATTTAGTGCATACGACACCGCTACGTATATAAGATTTTTTCATATGTACAAATTTTTAAACTTTATATATTAAATTTTGTACGTACTCGTATATTAATTATAAATTATATTATATTATGTATAAATTATTTTTTTATATATTACAATAATAAATTGTGTACATCATAAGATGTATTTTTTATATCTAATTGAATTAATGTTTATTATAATTTATGTGTATAACAAATTTAGATTTAAGTATGATTCGTTTGAAAATAATATTTTTAAAAACGACAGTGGATTCCAACTGTTTGATACGCAATTAGCGTCTACCGAAATAGTAGATAATAAATGTGACCAGTCTAATGGAATGTATATGGTTTTAGTAAAAATCGACGGTATCGATACCTATGAATGTATAAACATGTATCCCATGATATTTGACAATCACGGACGCGTACACGACCACGTGTGTAAAAATGGTAGGATCAACACGCATGTTGGGGATTTGTCTGTAAACGGCGATTTCTGTGTGTGTGATAAATTAGGCTTCAAAAAAATATTCATGTACAATGCGCCGATTTGTGTTAAAAATGCCAACATGTATACGTAAAATTATATATTTAATATATAAATAGATATACGTATAGATTTATATAAGACGTCGATTGCAGACCGACATTTACTATGAATTCCAAATTTTCAACGGCCATTCCCATGTTTATAATATTCGACAACAAATTGCGACCCAAAAAAGCGAGTGCTACGCGTTATTCCCTCGAAATGAACATAGATGACATGTTACTGTATACAAACGTCATGAGGATGTACGTCAACGGAATATATTACGGGGATCGTATAAAAGGCGCGCAGTTTGACATGCTGTGGCAATCGGTGTATAAAAGATTCGAAGCGATCGAGACGTCTACGGACGTTTCCCTGTTCAAGAAAATAATGGTGGGCATAAACAGTATATACGAGTTTATACAAAACAACTTTTCGTCCGGTGTGTCGTTTATCCACGAAACAATGGGGCACAAGTGGAATTCGGTGAGAGCACCGTCCAAAGATAAATATGATGTATTCGAGTTTTTATGGGAAGAAACCGACCGAATGTTGTTTGACATTCCGATCGTGGATAACATTATCATGATCCTACTAATCCTGACAAAAATGATTGTCATACATTCTATAAGCGACCCGGACGAAAGATCCGTAATAACGTCCAATTGGTCGGGGTCGTATATTATAAATTACGTATGCAACAACGATCGTAAATATTCCGAGTTTTGTAAAGAGACGTTTGCCGATGCACACGTGTACAAGGCGATATCGGGTATAATGCGACGTAATAAAATTCCAATGATCGCCACAGCGGGTGATGCGACCACCGTTTGTTCTTGGTTCAAAAACCGGTATTTGAAATCCCGTATAAGAGGTGCGGGCGCAGCAGACACCCGGCGAGCGGTGCTGGACAAAATAGACTCGTATCTAAAATCCACATACCGCACCGACGACCGACACAAAATAATATTCGAAATGTGGTTCGTCGTAAATGCCGTGTTCGATACAAACGTATCCGAGGACGTGTGGTCTGAATTGGAAATAACAAAAATCCAACACGTTGTACGTGAAAACAACGCCATCGACGTTTTGCGCAAAGTCAGAAACACGTTACGTGAAAATGACATGATCGCGGTAAACAATGATAACATATCGTCCTTTATGGATTTAGACCTTTACGCGTTAGCTATAAAAATGATTGGCGACATGTGTTCGAGTATAAACAACGAGAAATCAAACAAGGACAGGAAATATGTTATGGCATAAATAAAAACATATTAAGATAATACGCGTTTGTATTTTTTTTAACACACATTGATGGAATCGATATTATTCTTCACTAACCAATAATAATTATTTACAAACCACAAAAACGTACTAGTACACTGGTTCGAAATACACATTATGTCGCCATTTTTAATGGTTTTATGCACGTCACAGCACTCGTCGGATTTGTATGCTGATCGAATGTACGCGTACGTAACATATCCGGGCAGATTGGACGTACCCATATACTGCGTCTGGGCGGCGCCACATCCTAACGTCTCTGAAATGAGCATAGTAATGTTGTACACGCTGGCGCCCTTTATCAGCCGGGACAATACGCGTCGTTTGACGGATCCCCTAACAAAAATGTTTGTACACGTTTCGAGTTCCTTTACAAAGTCTCGTAGCGCCGTGTGTGGATTCGCGCCGTCACAGAGCGACATACCGTGACAATTTTCATATCCATATCTAAACGTATGTTCGTATCTCGGGCTCAGATGCAACGAAGGGTTGTTGAACGTGGCGTTGGTAGATTTTATAATGGCCGCTGTTTTTGTGTCAAACAATATTATGTGCATTTCGTTTACGAAATAATTCTTCACTCGACCGCCGTACGATACGTAATGAAAATCCACAAATGCGTCCATTGTGATTGACGCCATGTATGTTTGTGTGGACACGTTATACAAGTGTCTGTATTTATACACCTTGTGACCTTAACCGCGCGCTATATTTATTCATGATTATTTTTTTAGTACATCAATAATACAAATTACATGTAAGATGTGTTGTTACTGTTGTATAAAGACATTAATAATATTGGGAATAACTGGCAGTGTATTTATTTATTATAAATCAGATATATTAGAATACGTCAGTAAATATTATAAACCAGCGACAACGGTTCAAACACAATTTTGAATATTCGTTTAAAATATTTAAACCAGATTACCTGTAAATACTATTGTAACCTGATTTCTGTAACACGATATTCAACACTATTATTACGTAATTATAGTTAAATATTTTAACCATTGTTTTTAAATATTTATCATTAAACAATTATCGTTTAACCATTGTATTATTTTTTTTTGTGACATTGTAACTCATTAAAAAATATAATTGCGTAATAATAGTGTTTATTATCGTGATTAGAACAAACATTAATGCGTATATAATGTAAATAACGCAAGTATTATTAATATTTTTTTTTAAAAGTATCGGATAACATCGATTAGCCTACAACGCATTACACTGTTAACGTGTGAATTTTCCTGAACCCAAGGCGCGCCACGAGATGCCTGGGCACAACGATAAAATTATTCAACATCATAATGGATCGTATGTATTCGTTGGTCTTTGCTACCCTAAATTCTTCGCATATACCTAAACCGAATACAGGTTCTGTACCATCTGGAAACGACATTGAAATATCGGCCTTGATATCTTGAAATGTTTTCTCCAGATCGCCACCGGCCGTGTATAATTGATGAATACGACCCATGTCCACGTCAGCCCCAAACTGTGTAAACGTAAACGTACAAAAGGTTCCATTATATTTGAAATTTATCCACGGTGTATTGAATTCGTAATCTTGTATCGATCCGCCCGTAGACTGTATCATTTTAGAAACCATGTGCTTCACCCACTCTGGATACGTACCGGTCGACACGGGATTCCACATTTTATATCCCTTCGGCGCCGTCGGAATCATTTTGTAGAAATCTACAATGCACGGCATATCGATTGAAGACACATTGTAATAAGTGTACGCGCCCGATTTTTTGGTGTCGACGATTTTATGAGAATCGAAATCCATGTCGTCGCACGGGTTGGCGTCGTCTGAAGACCAACAATAACGTACGTCGGTGCGCGTATCGAAAATAATCTTCAACAAGTCTGAAAGGCACTTTGGCTTATCGATCGGACCGTAGCACATTTCAAGGTCATCTCCTTCAAATGTAGTTACGATCGAAGATATGAAATCGAAAAAACCAACTGCATCGGAAGGTTTACGACTTGTCATGGTTCCCGTTTGTTTAAAAAAAATAATTAAAAAAATTTAATCTGGTCGACGATCAAATTCCGAATATCCTCCAATTGTAGACGCTTAGGATAATAGCCACGACAATCGGTTACCGTTTGCTTAAATTTAAATAATTAAAAAATATTTAAATTTAATCTGGTCGACGATCAAATTCCGAATATCCTCCAATTGTAGACGCTATGGATCGTAACCGGGAGTACAGTACGCTTAGGATAATAGCCACGACAATCAAGAACCCGTAGTGCGCGTATTTAACAAACCCACTAATAAATGACCCGAACGCAGATACCGCCGTATTTATATCACCGAAACCCGTGTCCATCGCGTCCATGATTATCGCGCCTAGGGTGGGAGCCTCTACACACTCGACGAACCCAACCTTTATCGAGGCGGCGACCGCGTCACAAGACTGACATATAGATTTAGCGCCGGATGCGATCCAGTCGTCGCACGCGCTTTCCGCTATCACCGTGACCGGACACGATGGCATCGTTTGCGCGTCAGTGTGCTTGTACGCCGCAGCGCACGTTGCCGCGACGATTTTGCATTTTTTTTCCGTCTTTTTGTCGTCGCGCGTCCATATACACCCGGACGACACGTTATTTTCACACACTGATTTTATAAATGCCTTGTAAAACACGTAGCTCCCGGCGCCCGCCATGACGGCCGCCACCGGAACAACGATCCTGTACCGCTTGCCCGTCATGGTCACGTTACCGCTGGTGATTTTGGCTGGTATGTTTTCGCGCACGTGTGCGTATATGTTGTCCAGGGTGTCACGGTATCCGTCAATATTGTCAGACACTTTATTCATTATTCGCGCAAACGAGTCCGCCCGGTCGTCCATAAACGCCTTGTTACCCACCATGTGTTCCAACTCGGCTCGCCTAACACCCGACCGTAGCGCACTCAAAATGTCGACCGGCATACCGGAACCGAATCTGGTTGCGTAAATATCGTCTATGGATTTTATTATAGTTTCAATAGGCCGCGCGCCTTTGCTTCCGATTCTGACAGGCGCGGCGTCACTGCCACGCAACGAGTCTATAATGTCATCAAGCTCGTCGAAACGCGTAAACTTTACGTGATTCGGTCTAATGTGTACATCACCCTCTGTTTTGGCGGCCGCTTTTATGGTATTTTTTAGCGCGTCCAATACAAACATGATTTTCTTACCAAGTGTCAATTTTTGATTGAATTATTCATTTTTTAGCGCGTCCATACAAACGTGATTTTCTTACCAAGTGTCAATTTTTGATTGAATTATTCATTTTTTAGCGCGTCCATACAAACGTGATTTTCTTACCAAGTGTCAATTTTTGATTGAATTATTCATTTTTTAGCGCGTCCATACAAACGTGATTTTCTTACCAAGTGTCAAATTTTGATAATATATTATTCATCTGTCAATCCGTCTCACGAAAAATGTAATCGGTATATTGTTGAAATGGCGTGAAATATTTTTGTATTGCTCAGCCGCTGAAAACTTATCGCGGTGCGTAAATAGTAAAAAAAATATTGCACAAACCATGATCATGTGTAACATACTAGTGCGTGTATCATACATTTCTTATCATAAATACCGATAATTTGTTTATTATGTATTCACTGCTGTCATGAACAAGTATTGCATTGTATTGTATTGTATTATAATATAATATATTATATTGAAATGCAGTTGTTGCACAAAGTCTCTTCTCTACTCTACCTCTGGACAGAGACCGGCGCCGTCGTAGTTGTTGCACAAAGTCTCTTCTCTACTCTACCTCTGGACAGAGACCGGCGCCGTCGTAGTTGTTGCACAAAGTCTCTTCTCTACTCTACCTCTGGACAGAGACCGGCGCCGTCGTAGTTGTTGCACAAAGTCTCTTCTCTACTCTACCTCTGGACAGAGACCGGCGCCGTCGTAGTTGTTGCACAAAGTCTCTTCTCTACTCTACCTCTGGACAGAGACCGGCGCCGTCGTAGTTGTTGCACAAAGTCTCTTCTCTACTCTACCTCTGGACAGAGACTGTCGCGCGCGCGAGGCCGATGCTATATTTATAGGAAATTTGTCAAAGTCTGTATAAATATCCACAACTCCCGCATATACCTATTAGTATATACATAAATGATGACATCGACGGTTGACACTGAAATTATTCTAGTGGCGTCTGATGACCGAGAATTTAACATTCCAATATCACACGCAATGATGTCTGGCATGCTCAAAACCATGATCGATGGACATTATATCAAGGACTCGCGTGTGTATTTGGATATTTCATCAAACACACTTGAATACGTTTGCAAGTATTTCAAGTATAAGGAACAATATCAGCATATTCCCAACGAAATAAGAAAATTCGTTATACCATACGACGTTGCAAAAGACTTGGTATTAGCTTCTGCGTTTTTAGATTGTTAAAAAGTATGCGACACATTTCTCGTATATAATCATATTTTAATCAATGTAATATCGTGTAATTAATTTCACATTAACTTGAAATTTTGTTTAAATTCTGTGAAAATATTTAGATAAATTCTAAACAATTAAAACGTGATTTATCAGTATGATATAACGTGATTTTTATAAATTTCGCCCAAAACGCTCATCGCGTAATCTAAACATTGCAAACATTGCGAATGTGCGGCAGCGGCCACCGTGTGCCATGTACATGGTATTTTCATCTTTAAATTAACATATTTTAATACATCGATATTGCCCGCCGATGCCGCTTCGGTACACAAGTTGTATTTACACCGGTATCCCAGCCCGTGCAAGTATCTAATAATGTCCAAATGTCCGTGTGACACGGCCTCTATGTACATTGAAACGACATGCTGTTCGGTGACACGCGGCCCATCACCTAATAAATACACCAGAGTGCGCACATGCCCTTTACGAGCTGCGACCAGAGACGTGATCGTCGTGAATCTTGCGTCTGCGTAATCCCGGAGATATGCCAACACGTCAATTTGACCCTCGGCCGCAGCCGTTCTGCACAACGTATTTACGTTATGAGCGTAACCAGACTCCATTGCGTATCTTAGAGGATCTAGTCTACCTGATTTGGCCAGAGCCTCGCAAACGTTTGGCCAGGACGCGTTCAAAGGAATCAAAACTATTTCCATGCATTTCCGACAACCGTGTTTTAGAAATTCGTACATAACGTCTCGCATATTAATAACGTCGGCGGCATAAACTATATATCTCGCGACAAATATACAACACTTTTGTAATTCAATTTCCGGCAACTCGTAAACACTGCTAATGTACCATTTGTCGGAATCGCACATTGCGCTCATAGCGAGCTCATACAATGTAAACATAATACACCTTATACTTATTGTTATACCATGAATTAATTATATAACACCAAAGTTAATCGTGTATTTTTTATTAAACGATATCAGATATAAACATTAATAAAAACATTAACATAAATAAAACACACATTATTTAACGATAACAAACAACAATATAAACATTTAACACATATTATTTAACATATTAATAATAAAAAAAATAAAATATAATATTTTACCACTCTTCTTCATAAACTAACAATAGTGTTTTTGATGACGTGATCGTCTACCATCAAATTTAAAAAATCGTACGATCTGTCGTATACGGGTTTTTTGTATACTTTACCGCTTATACTTAATAATGCTTTCGGCATATCACACGTTAATATATAATTATAATCGAAATAATAATTTGTTGTAATCTGTGTTCTTATATAGTCTATATCAAATAAATTTTTAACAGGTTGTTGCAAGATATCAAATAATATTTTGCAACAACTCGTTAATATTAATTTATTTATATCTATATCTATACACGAACACAAATTATATTTTTCGATATTATTGTATTTTTTACACAATACGGTATTAAAAACATTTTCTATATATAAATTAAAAAATTCTAAAAATAGTTCATCCGCCGATAATTGTTTCAACGGTTGGCGGAATTTATGATACACTGTACGATTGACATGATAATCATCGCACAGTATACCGCTTAACCGGCCTCTAGAAATTTTATCAAATTCGGAACCGTGTGTTTTTAATATAGATATATACAATACAACTTTCCAATAGTTGTTATTGTTGAGCGCCGGGTCGTGATCATAAGTATACGTCGTTGGTAAAACATTGTCTACGAAATATTTATGGTTATCGTCCAATCGAGTGATGTATAGCTTTTCGTAGTATGATCGCATTTTCCTCGACTTATGTTATCGCTCAGATTTAAAATATTTAAAATATTTAGATTTAGATAATAATAAACTAGGTACTGAAACAAGAAAAAACCAGAAAAATGTATTGTTCCAGTTAGGAATTGAAATTGATAATACAAAAGTCGATAAATTATACAACGATCGAGCGTTCACTTTCGGAGATAAATATAGACCAGACCGCGTTCGTGAAAGATTATCTACTGATGAGGACACGTGGTAATATCATACATGTATTTTACATATCCTATATATTTTAAATATTACTTAGTTAAAAAAGATCGAAATACAATCTTTTGTTATACGGTGAGGATTGTTAGCATGATGGTGGTGGTGAGCGCTAGCGGTGGTGAGCGGTAGCGGGGGTGAGTGGTAGCGGGGGAATGTCGATTTATTAAGTGTATGTTAGGGATGGTCAGTTAGTTCATTCCAAACTGTAGTGTTATAACGTTCGCTCTACAATTATTTAAAAATGTTTAAATGCGATCAATGTGATTTGGAATTCTTATACAACACCAATCTGGCTGCTCACCGAAAAACACATTTAAAATTGTTTAAATGCGACCAATGTACTTCGGAGTTCACGGCAAAACGTAATTTGACGGCTCACCAAAAAATACACACAGGTCCGGCGCCACCGAATATAGCATTGACAGAGTCAAGCAGATTATAACAGGGTTTCTTATTGTTTAGCCTTAAAAATGTATATCATCCCTATTTTCCTTATAAAAATCTACCGATAGCTCCGATTTAGTTGTATTTATACTTTCGAAGCCTCTGTACCTCAAATTTTTATTCCTGTGCTACTCTGTTAAAATACTATGGACGTCAATTCGAGTAAATAAATATTTAATATTTAATATTTAATAATAGTGTGATTTTTAATATTAGCGCGATTTTTTTTTTGTTTTTACAGTCTTAGAAGTAGGTAGTGCATGTTTATTTTGGAAGCACCTTAGAATGTATGCTTTCTCCCGCATGCGGTACTCAAACTCATAAAAATGAAAACTGCATGAATTGTAGAAATAAAATACAGACGTTCTGTTAAGTATACCATTTAGTGGATCGAGCGTTATGGATTGAATTTGTCAACGAAAAGTTTCGGGGAAAACCTGAATGGCTGATATCTCTATTAGCAAGGTATTCCAGTTATGATTTCGAATATTTTTTCAGAAAAATATATCAGCTTGTTTATCAATTGGAATGTGATAGGGCTCATACTAACTGGAACTTTTATTTGGCATGTAGTAGTCTGGCTTTCGATCGTGTTTCAGGACCTAGATATTTTAGTAATCTAGATTTTAGAACTTTTAAATCTAAGCGTTTACATTACAAGGACCTGGAATTGAAGAACGTTCAGATAGGAAGGAATTATTGGGAAAATCTAATGTTCAGAATTTTCCTCGACTTATGTTATCGCTCAGATTTAAAATATTTAAAATATTTAGATTTAGATAATAATAAACTAGGTACTGAAACAAGAAAAAAACCAGAAAAATGTATTGTTCCAGTTAGGAATTGAAATTGATAATACAAAAGTCGATAAATTATACAACGATCGAGCGTTCACTTTCGGAGATAAATATAGACCAGACCGCGTTCGTGAAAGATTATCTACTGATGAGGAGACGTGGTAATATCATACATGTATTTTACATATCCTATATATTTTAAATATTACTTAGTGAAAAAAGATCGAAATACAATCTTTTGTTATACGGTGAGGATTGTTAGCATGATGGTGGTGGTGAGCGCTAGCGGTGGTGAGCGGTAGCGGGGGTGAGTGGTAGCGGGGGAATGTCGATTTATTAAGTGTATGTTAGGGATGGTCAGTTAGTTCATTCCAAACTGTAGTGTTATAACGTTCGCTCTACAATTATTTAAAAATGTTTAAATGCGATCAATGTGATTTGGAATTCTTATACAACACCAATCTGGCTGCTCACCGAAAAACACATTTAAAATTGTTTAAATGCGACCAATGTACTTCGGAGTTCACGGCAAAACGTAATTTGACGGCTCACCAAAAAATACACACAGGTCCGGCGCCACCGAATATAGCATTGACAGAGTCAAGCAGATTATAACAGGGTTTCTTATTGTTTAGCTTTAAAAATGTATATCATCCCTATTTTCCTTATAAAAATCTACCGATAGCTCCGATTTAGTTGTATTTATACTTTCGAAGCCTCTGTACCTCAAATTTTTATTCCTGTGCTACTCTGTTAAAATACTATGGACGTCAATTCGAGTAAATAAATATTTAATATTTAATATTTAATAATAGTGTGATTTTTAATATTAGCGCGATTTTTTTTTTTGTTTTTACAGTCTTAGAAGTAGGTAGTGCATGTTTATTTTGGAAGCACCTTAGAATGTATGCTTTCTCCCGCATGCGGTACTCAAACTCATAAAAATGAAAACTGCATGAATTGTAGAAATAAAATACAGACGTTCTGTTAAGTATACCATTTAGTGGATCGAGCGTTATGGATTGAATTTGTCAACGAAAAGTTTCGGGGAAAACCTGAATGGCTGATATCTCTATTAGCAAGGTATTCCAGTTATGATTTCGAATATTTTTTCAGAAAAATATATCAGCTTGTTTATCAATTGGAATGTGATAGGGCTCATACTAACTGGAACTTTTATTTGGCATGTAGTAGTCTGGCTTTCGATCGTGTTTCAGGACCTAGATATTTTAGTAATCTAGATTTTAGAACTTTTAAATCTAAGCGTTTACATTACAAGGACCTGGAATTGAAGAACGTTCAGATAGGAAGGAATTATTGGGAAAATCTAATGTTCAGAATTTTCCTCGACTTATGTTATCGCTCAGATTAAAAATATTTAAAATATTTAGATTTAGATAATAATAAACTAGGTACTGAAACAAGAAAAAAACCAGAAAAATGTATTGTTCCAGTTAGGAATTGAAATTGATAATACAAAAGTCGATAAATTATACAACGATCGAGCGTTCACTTTCGGAGATAAATATAGACCAGACCGCGTTCGTGAAAGATTATCTACTGATGAGGAGACGTGGTAATATCATACATGTATTTTACATATCCTATATATTTTAAATATTACTTAGTGAAAAAAGATCGAAATACAATCTTTTGTTATACGGTGAGGATTGTTAGCATGATGGTGGTGGTGAGCGCTAGCGGTGGTGAGCGGTAGCGGGGGTGAGTGGTAGCGGGGGAATGTCGATTTATTAAGTGTATGTTAGGGATGGTCAGTTAGTTCATTCCAAACTGTAGTGTTATAACGTTCGCTCTACAATTATTTAAAAATGTTTAAATGCGATCAATGTGATTTGGAATTCTTATACAACACCAATCTGGCTGCTCACCGAAAAACACATTTAAATTTGTTTAAATGCGACCAATGTACTTCGGAGTTCACGGCAAAACGTAATTTGACGGCTCACCAAAAAATACACACAGGTCCGGCGCCACTGAATATAGCATTGACAGAGTCAAGCAGATTATAACAGGGTTTCTTATTGTTTAGCCTTAAAAATGTATATCATCCCTATTTTCCTTATAAAAATCTACCGATAGCTCCGATTTAGTTGTATTTATACTTTCGAAGCCTCTGTACCTCAAATTTTTATTCCTGTGCTACTCTGTTAAAATACTATGGACGTCAATTCGAGTAAATAAATATTTAATATTTAATATTTAATAATAGTGTGATTTTTAATATTAGCGCGATTTTTTTTTTTGTTTTTACAGTCTTAGAAGTAGGTAGTGCATGTTTATTTTGGAAGCACCTTAGAATGTATGCTTTCTCCCGCATGCGGTACTCAAACTCATAAAAATGAAAACTGCATGAATTGTAGAAATAAAATACAGACGTTCTGTTATTTATACCATTTAGTGGATCGAGCGTTATGGATTGAATTTGTCAACGAAAAGTTTCGGGGAAAACCTGAATGGCTGATATCTCTATTAGCAAGGTATTCCAGTTATGATTTCGAATATTTTTTCTGAAAAATATATCAGCTTGTTTATCAATTGGAATGTGATAGGGCTCATACTAACTGGAACTTTTATTTGGCATGTAGTAGTCTGGCTTTCGATCGTGTTTCAGGACCTAGATATTTTAGTAATCTAGCTTTTAAAACTTTTAAATCTAAGCGTTTACATTACAAGGACCTGGAATTGAAGAACGTTCAGATAGGAAGGAATTATTGGGAAAATCTAATGTTCAGAATTTTCCTCGACTTATGTTATCGCTCAGATTTAAAATATTTAAAATATTTAGATTTAGATAATAATAAACTAGGTACTGAAACAAGAAAAAACCAGAAAAATGTATTGTTCCAGTTAGGAATTGAAATTGATAATACAAAAGTCGATAAATTATACAATGATCGAGCGTTCACTTTCGGAGATAAATATAGACCAGACCGCGTTCGTGAAAGATTATCTACTGATGAGGAGACGTGGTAATATCATACATGTACTTTACATATCCTATATTTTTTAAATATTACTTAGTGAAAAAAGATCGAAATACAATCTTTTGTTATACGCTGAGGATTGTTAGCATGATGGTGGTGGTGAGCGCTAGCGGTGGTGAGCGGTAGCGGGGGTGAGTGGTAGCGGGGGAATGTCGATTTATTACGTGTATGTTAGGGATGGTCAGTTAGTTCATTCTAATGGTGGGAATTTCAACTCACTTAGATGATTCAACTCATTCAACTCAACTCACTAGAATGAGTTGAATCACCAAATCAACTCTCAACTCTTAACAATTCTCAATTGATATATAGTTCCCCAATTCTCCCTAAATCATATTGTTAATTGATTCACAAGCCACAGCTACTTAAGCAGTTCAATAATAAATATACTATTATAGTATGATATGGTGAACCACTTAAGAGTTAAGTGTATACGGTTACAGTATACCTACACTCGTTATTTTAAATTTTAAAACTTTCAAGTCTTTTGAAAATATTGCATTACATTATTTGATGTAATTTTAAAATTTAAGAAAATTAAATTTTTTTTATAAATGTTGTATTGCTATTAAGACATCAAATTATGTAAAAAAAATATTTTCAAAAGACTTGATAATATTACACTATTACAGTGACTTACTAAATAGCAATAATGTACACTAATATAATAACATTACACCATTATAGTGACCTTACTAAATAATAATATAATCTAGATAGTAGATATCTTCTTTACAAATTACTATCTTCTACAAACCTAAAAATAACCAAAAATACCATCATGTAGCATTTTAATAAAACTATCAAATGATAAAGCTTGAAAAATATTGGCAAGTTGTTTATTTCACTATTAGCTTAGACACATATTTAAAAAGTGATCCAATAAGTTATTTATTTCATTATTAGTTTAGACACATTATATTTAAAAAGTGATCCATTATGAGTAAGAGTGTTGCGTGGGATTATTTTAAGTTGGATAATGAAAAAATAAATGTTCGTTGTGGTTTGTGTCGTGATGTCATGACACATAATAAATTATCAACTTCCAACATGATTAGACATTTGAGATTGAAACACTCAGATGTCTATGTAGGTAAAAAAAAAAATAACACAGCAAATGAAAACAATATTGATGACCCTAGAGTTGAAGTAGCTGAAAATCCTCTGGTTTCTAAATCAGTGAGTACATTTACAGTCTGGAATATTATAATATACCTAATAAAAATATATTTTGATTTATTAGTCGATTTCTAATTCTGATCCACATGCTGAAACAAGAAATACACCATCAGGAGTTGCCAATAAAGTACAAAATAGTATATTAAGTTATTTACCGAGACCCGTAGGATCTTCACGGCGTACACAATTTGATCAACAGCTTCTGAGAATGATTGTCAAGGAATACTACCCATTTAGCATTGTAGAGGATAAAGAATTTAGACAATTTATCAAGATGTTGAACCCTGGGTATGATTTGCCGTCCAGGAAAACATTGTCAACTTCTTTACTTCCTATCCTTTACAATGAGACGTTTGATAAGGTAAAGTCTGATATATTGGCCAATGCTAATTTTGTAAGTATTACAACTGATGGTTGGACGTCTCTGCAAAATGAAAGTTTCATAGCCGTTACAACACATTTTATTAATAAAGATTGTGTACTTCAGTCATACTTACTATCTTGTTTTAAATATTCTGATGCACATACCGCCGATAATTTGAAAAAAGAACTGATAAGAGTAGTACATGAATGGGGTTTGGAAAATAGAGTTGCTGCATGCACAACAGATAATGCTTCCAATATAACTAAGGCAGTTGAACTATGCAATTGGAGACATATACGGTGTTTTGCCCATAGCCTTAACTTAGTTGTGCAAAATGCATTGAAAGAAATACAGCAAGTGAAAGAAAAAGTTGGAGGTATAGTGAGTCATTTTAAAAGGAGTTCACAGGCCGCGCAGGAAAGTTAAAATCAATACAAGAACAATTGGGATATTCTCCTCCACTTGTTCTCATTCAGGATGTAATGACAAGATGGAATTCCACTTTAGATATGTTTAAACGAGTACTTGAGTTGAAAATTCCATTATCCACAGCTTTACTAGAAACTAATTGTAATGAATACCTTTCTAACAATGATTGGAATATTATAAATAAAGCTTGTGAAATCCTGAAGCCGTTTAAAGAAATAACGGTGGAAATAAG
>JANEHU010001216.1:0-16171 GCA_027563435.1 Nasonovia ribisnigri | reverse complement strand
ATGATTTTCCAAAAAATTCAAAAATCTCGGCCAGGGTTATTGCACCCGAAACACACACAAATAAATTGTCGTATTTTACTTGTACATAAAAATTAACACAATACAAATGGTGTTACAATTGAACTATACCCAGATAAAAAAATAAAATCACTTGGAAATTTGCACGTAGTAAAAATGTCTCCGATCGATGATAAGAATCTGGGTGTTCAACTACTTTTTCTTACTCGCATATCACTACAGATGTACACAAAAAAAATTTTTTTTTGGCAAAAATATTATAGCGCTTTAATTATTCATGGAAAATCTCTTTAGTACCTATGTGATACGAATGAGACTTCATAGGTTTAGCTATTAGGTAGATAGGTGGTACCTACCAAGAACAAATAATTTACTTTAAGTGGATTCATCGGACAATATGTGGGGGCACCTGTAGTTTGGCATATCCGACGTTTTTGTGTTTTTTTTTCGAATTTCTTTATGATATTTTTCAAATTTCCAATTATTATGTTTTAAGTTGAAATTATTATTATACGATCTTATACAATAAGTACCTACATTTATAAATATTTTGTGTTTCTAAAATTATTTGACATTACTATTTGTAAATTTAATTTATATACCTAAATACCTACATTTTAAAACAGAAACCATTTTTTTTTTGTATATACACTCACATATCGAAAAGTAGTGAACAGATTTTTCTAGTTTTTCACTAATCAGAAAAATTAATTGATAAAAAAAATATAAAATAATAAAAATGTAAATAGTATTTAATTTCAGGAATTGACCGCAGATAAACAAACAATAATGTAATAGTGCAATACTATAGGCACCTAATAAATATGTTATTTATCAATTAATAGCCTATCATTTATATTGTAATATACAAAACTTACCTGTTGTAAATAAACGGCAGCAATCAATGTTGAATTATATTATAATTTATAATTATTATTGTTTCAGTGACATGTCCATGCGGTGCATCAATAATAAATGCCAATCACGGCGCAACAGTAAGCAGCTGATCATCGCTGCAAAATCCGTTTCCAAATATTACAATGTTGACTCCAATCAATCTCGCTGGGTGTGTAGAGCCTGTAATGAAAACTGCGTACTGACCTATAGAAGGATAGGTAAGCCGTTACGAAACCAGGATGTTAATCGTCCGCATATTCAACCAGAAAACCTGACTAAAAAAAGTATTGCTATTGTAAATAGTGACAACACGCATAAGGATAGTAGTATTGAAACCATTGGAATATCAGAAAACTGTTCAAAACCGAATATGACGAATACAAAGCACCAGTGTTCTCGTTCATGTATTTTACCAGACAGCCACGACTCTGGTAAAATAAAGAACATGAATGTTTTACGTATTCCGTTCATTCATGGATTTAGAAGGGACATAAAAACAGACCAAAAATCTAAGGTTTTGAAGAAAGTAACGTATACAACTCCTTGCGGGCGTAAAATAACCGATGAACACGAAATGTACAGTTACCTAAAAGTGACTGGTTACGAAAACAGAAAAATTACAATCGATTTATTTAGTTTTGATTGTATGGTAGACCCCCTGTCTTTGTTTAACGTACCGAAAGAGCATATTCGCATAAACGACTTAACTTACGAGATGGAAATCAAAGGAATCAGCGTTGTCAACAGTTTTAATGATTCGCTACCAAAAAAAATAAAATACATAGTAGAATGCGAAACTCATCCTGATATTAAAATGGATATAAAATCAAATTTTTCATGTGGTTGTGACTGTACTGATAATTGCGAAGACATAACAAAATGTTCCTGTTGGCAACATACTTACGAGGGTCCAAAAAATTATCCAAATATGTTCAAAGACCCTAACATTGGCTATAGTTACAAACGGCTACACAAACCAGTATACACGGGCATTTTCGAATGCAATACCCATTGCAAATGTGCGGAAACTTGTTTGAATCGTGTTGTACAGGAGCCAATGAAGGCTTCGTTGCAACTTTTTTTTACCAAAAAAAAAGGATGGGGAGTGAGAACACTCGCTGATATTCCCAAAGGCAGTTTTGTTTGTACATTAACTGGAGTGGTTCGCCAGGAGAATGATACCAAAAATAACTGTGCGACGAACAAGTACCTGGCAGATTTGGATTTTCTCAGGGTAGTTGAAGAAATGAAAGAGGGATATGAAAGTAATGAGTACCAGTCTGAAGACATTGGAAATTCTTCTAGTTCATCTGATGACGAAGAGTTTAACCCTGGTTTGGCAATCAAGAGAAAAAATAATATGATTAAATCTAGTATGCAATTAAGGAAACGTGTACAAAGTACAAACACAACAATTAATGACGGGCATCAAATGTCAAAGCTAAATGCTCAACAAAAAGTTAAAAGTAAACACAACTCTTTGCTAAAGTACATAGAAAAAAACGGTGGCCTCTACACATTGGATGCTGAGTTCAGTGGGAACATAGGTCGCTATTTTAATCATTCCTGTGACCCAAACATATTTATTCAGAATGTTTTCATCGATACACATGACCTTAGATTTCCAACGGTGGCACACTTTGCATTATCAAATATTCCAGCTGGAACTGAACTAGCATGGAACTATAATTATCCTATAAGAGAAGGAGGAAAAAACAAAAAACTGAAATGCTACTGTGGATCAAAAAATTGCAAAGACAGACTATTATAATTATTATAATTATTATAATTTACAATCCATACTTTGTAATGTTTTTTTTATTTTAAACAGAATATTAATACAATTAATTTAGTTATTCCTAAGTACTAAAATGATTTATATGTGTGATTAATTATTATTTTAAATATTTCACTGTGTATTTTTCTGATGGTTTTTCTCTTTAACATTTTTCTGACCAACAACATATTATTATAGTTAATTAATTTAACGTGATACGATCGTTATATTAAAAAATACTGTCTTTATATCAAAGTTTTAGGTTCATGCTGTTCTAGAATTGTGTAGGTAAGCTTTTAACTGTTTTCACCCTTATATATATTATATATCAGATATTCTATCAAACCTAGGCGTAAACGAGTTAAAAAGCTTGAGTAAGTTAATTTTAACTTTTTTAAATTTAATTTTCACTAATTTAATTGTTACTCAACTGATTTTCATTAATATAAACTCAATAAATAATGAGTTACTTTTAATCAGATCCAAGTTATGCTAATTCATAAATAATTAAATAATAAATATGATACAATTATTATTGATGATTCATACACATTTACTTTTTTTTATTTTAAACCATATAACTGACTATTTATATATTTAAAAATTAAAATTAAACTAACTTAACTTAACTTAATAAGTTAATTGTAAGTTTCCATATAACTTTTAACTCAACTGAGTCAAACAGAAAATTAGAATAACTATTAACTTTAAACTTTTTAAAATGTTTTCTATCAACTTAACTTAACTTAATTAATTAACTTGCACAGTGCTTTTTCAATATTGTTTGACCCAAGGGGCAGAGGTTGATAATTGATACACATTGTGACATTGTACCAAGTACATGATGCCTATGCACAGTATATTTACTACATTATTACCTAAAGGTACGTACGATAACATCTTATTGTATGATAAATATATAAAAATTGATGATAATATTAATACCAAAAACATACCTATTAACACAATTTGCACATGAACTGCGCATTCCCCCGCGGCTGTCATACTATTATAGAAAGTAACTATTTTTTTTTTTATAACTACCAATACTATATTCATACTATATCATAGGAAGGTGTTATAGACTATAGAACGGATAAACCATTAATAATTTATATTATCATACTAAAATTAAACATTGAATAAGCATATTTTATACTAGTTACGTAGTAGTAATTTAAATATAATTATTAATTACATATCTGATATCTAGGTACCTACTTGGTTTACACATACCTATATGTCTTAATCATTTAAACACGTGCATTTATATTTTAACTTATAATGATTGTAGTAAGCCGACTCGCTAGTATATCAGATGTTGATTCAAAGATAGGACTCAGGTGTAAATAAAGTGTAGACAAGAAGACGTGTTGCTACTAATATAATTTTATTCTTATACACTGATGGTTAATAACGTGAATAATTACGCAAAGAAACATAGGTACAAGTACAATTTACTGTTTGCTGAAAATACTTCAAAGTCCAGAATTAATTTGTTAAGCTAAGTGACGTGAAGGTGCTCGGAGTAGCTTGGTCAGATCACGTCTGACAACAGGCCGTTTTGGGGTCCCTTATATATCCCACTGGTCTCCCCTAGCCATCGATACGAGCATCCGCGTTCCCACGGATGCAGAATGCTGTGTCCGTTCATTGTAGATTTTCGGAAATGCTTACGCCTACTCTTTTCCTGTCGGTTGTGCTTCCGACTATCGGCTGCGTGGTATTTGAGGTTAACCACATCGTGTATATGTACGGAGCACACAATATATATATATACATACACACACACATATATATATATATATATATATATATATATATATAAAATTGTTACTTATAATTATAATATATATATTATATTATTATCCTATAAAATAGTTCGCGCCATATGGAGTGAGTGTATTCGTGCGTAGGTATGTGCGATACCGTATTGTTCCAACAATTAACCATATTAATTACCTATTCATTCCCTAATCCCATTTCCTATTATATGTGCACTTCCTTTTTGATTACTATAGTGTTCATATTAACACATTCCATGTACATTCGTACTGGTTATGTATTATTATTTTAATTTCTGGTCACGCTGGTCACTGGCTCATAGCATGACTGATATTGTCAGTTAATTTGATTTAATTATAAAATTGCATACAAATTACGAAAAATTAGTATTAGCAAAATTTTTAGTTTTCAATGCAGATCATTGATGGTAATATGCAGTTAGTCCAACTAAAAAAATTTTCACTTCTTTGAAACTAACTTGATCCAAAAAATATGTTTGTCAATACAACTAAAATAATATTACAGTTAAAAATATGTATACAAAGATACCTACAAGGTACATGTATTGTTGTAGTCAATTGAAATATTTTTTTCGACATAAATATTATTTAAAAAAGGGGGTCAAGTGGATGTCGCTCCGCTGTACAGTAGGTTACAAGTAGATCACTGTATAATGGATGATATTAAATTTGATTTCAATGATATAATATCATTGTATACGAAAAACGCTTCTAAATTTAAAACTATTAAACTATTATTAAAATAATGCTCACACATAATTCGGACCGGGTAATAATCCGTAGGTATATAAATTAATACATACTTGTAAAACCATTATGAAACCATGACAAAATCCGAAGTCATGTTTCTTGCACTTTGGAAATACGCTGACAAAACTCTGAAGCTTAAAGAAATAGGGAGACGGTGTTTGATGCGACATGGCCATAAAGTAAGAATCCGGCGCGGAGCTCTCTATGCCAACACGGCACGTGTTATTTATCACACTCATACAAATTATTTTTATTATTATAAAATAATTACTATTAATTAATTATTATACAAACGCGTTTATGTAGAAATACTGGGTGAATTGGTTAAATTCTTCTTTTCTGAATAATAATTACCGCTATAATAACTAAAAATTATACCATACCCATTTACCCATTCTACCCATTTATCCAAATTACGTTATAATTTGTACGAATTTGTATTTATATACCTACTATTATGCTATTTTAATCAGTGTTGAAATTCAGAAATTGTGTGAAACACTTCAACAGTAAAATTTAGTATGTGCCTATTTATAATAAATTTAACATTATAATTTATAATTTATAAATAATATTTGATATTTCCGATTTTTAATATATTTTCATAAACAATTGTTTGTCGTATGAACATAATATGGTACCCCTGTAAACTACGTAATACGCATAACAGTATACGCACGAAATTGAAGGTATTAAAATGATTTCCGTGGCGTTACGTAGTTTACAAAATATGTACCTATATAATTATATAAATAAAAAAAAGGGGGTCAAGTGGATGTCGCTCCGCTGTACAGTAGGTTACAAGTAGGTCACTGTAATTACTATAGTGGATGGGTATTAAATTTGAATTCAATGATACAATATCATTGTATACGAAAAACGATTCTGAGCGGAGACTGTATATCAGTCTAGGATATTTTAAATTATATTGATATTGTTAATATACGGTAGCTGGTAAGTTGAATTAATATTATTCATACTATCTAATTATTGACCTAAAATTATCAGTGATGCTGGAAAAATATTATAATATATACTTTTACTCGTTAAAATTGATTTTAATATGTAATTTCGTCCAAATTTGAACTTAAAATGTTTGTAAAAAATAACTGTGTTTATATATTTTTTAGATTTTTTGATCACAGGATATATTATTTATTAGAATCTTTGTTTTAAATTTTCAATGTTTATTTATAAAAACTGAACATTTTATAATTGTTTAGTTACAATGATTGATAATTTTCGAGATTTTGATGAATTTTGTCAAAATTCAAACTTTAAATTTCAAAACAGTTAAAACATATTCAAAATTAGATGGTGTGTAGAAAATGCTTATATAAACATTCAGTGAAATTTTCAAGCATATATAGTTATTCGTTTTTGAATTGCAACAAAATAAGAAAATCGCTACATGAGAAATCGAGTGAATACCTATCTAATCTTGTAAAAATTTTAACTTAAAATGTTCATAAAAATTTATTATGACTTGCTTATAAACATTTTTTTTTGATAAAATTAGGAAAACTTATGAGGACTTTTGTATTACATTTTCAAAATTTAGATGTAAAAAGACAATTTTTATGAATTTCTAACTCAAAATAAATTGCACATTTTCGTCATTTTTATGTATTTTGTCAAAATTTGTACTTTGATTACCTATGAATACAAATTGTGACTACGGATTTTTAATATTTTTCATCTGCCTTTGAAACTATATATTAGAAGCCTACCATTAAATTTTTAAGATTTTTTACCCAACAAATAAAATTTTATAGACATTTATAGAAAAAAACTAAAAAAATTTGAAACTGAAAATGTCCGTTAACAGGTCAAAATAAGTCAAAATATTTTGGAAATGCTAGGGTTTGTAGAAAATGCATATATAAACATTCGGTCAAAATTTCATGTATCTACGGTCATTTCTTTTAGAGTTATACCAAGAACCAAAATCGAATTTGTCGAAAATTGGTTTTCCGTAAAAATTCCCGTTTTTTCCTTAATTTTTCATTTGTTTTTCACGGCGCTCATGAAAACTACTGGGAAATTTTAACCCCCCAAAGTACCAACTAGATTTACTTTCCTATCCGAAAAGGTACTATTGAAGAAAATCGAAGCATTTTTACTGCTCTAAAAAGTGTCCTCAGACACAAAAATAATAATAAAAAAAAAAAAACACACATCATTGTAAAATCAATACATTCATCGCTCCGCTCAGAATCTAAAACGGTTCAACCGAAGAAATGCAGAATGTATTAAAAACAACAAAAATTATTAAATAAACTATTCTAGTGTGTCAGCATACAGACAGGGGTTCACAACACCCCCCGGACTACATGAAACTTGGGGGTCTTATGATCACCATGTTTCACCTCATCCGTAAGTTCCGATGCTCTGATGCTTTTAGAATTTGTAAGAGAGTGTATGGGTTGCACACACTCTGCTACTTCCGATCTGTAGAGTCAGGGTAGATTACACTTATATTTAATCAACATGTACAGACTTACAGCTATTATTAAAATGACAATAATATAAATTATAATAAAATGATGGTCTGGATTTACAAATAGTTTGGTATCGTTGTACATTTTGGATAATTCTTTCAGTTTTTCGGCATCTTCAGCTAACTGATTAAAATTTTTAAAATATTTATTTGTATCTATCTGCTCGGGGACATGACTGTTAATTAATTCTGGCATTTTTAACATTGCGTGCAGATTCGGATTTTCCGGAACAAAATCTATTTATGAATTTCTGATGATAGGGTTCTCGATGGAGTTAAGATCAGATTTTCTGTATATACATATAACGCAATTATCAAATTTTGACCGAATGTTTTTATAAGCATTTTCTACACACCATAGTATTTTCAAAATGTTCTGACTTATTTTGAGCTGTTAACGGACATTTTCAGCTTCCAATTTTTTTAGTTTTTTTTTCTATAAATGTCTATAAAATTTTATTTGTTGGGTAAAAAATCTTGAAAATTTAATAGTTGGCTTCTAATATATAGTTTCAATGGCAGATGAAAAATATTAAAAATCCATAGTCACAATTTTTTTTCATAGGTAATCAAAGTTCAAATATTGACAAAATACGTAAAAATGACGAAATTTGCAATTTATTTTGTGTTAGAAATTCATTAAAATTTTTCTTTTTACATCTAAAGTTTTAAAATATAATACAAAAGTCCTCATAAGTTTGCCTAATTTTATCAAGAAAAAAATGTTTATAAGCAAGTCATAATAAATTTTTATGAGCATTTTAAGTTAACATTTTTACAAGATTAGATATTCACTCGATTTCTCATGTAGCGATTTTTCTATTTTGTTGCAATTCAAAAACGAATAACTATATATGCTTGAAAATTTCACTGAATGTTTATATAAGCATTTTCTATACACCATCTAATTTTTAATATATTTTGACTGTAATTCAACTTTTTACGGACGATTTCAATTTTCAAATTTTTGGTTTTTTTTTCTATTAATATCAATAAAATTTTATGAGCATTTTAAGTTAAAATGTTTACAAGATTAGATATTCACTCGATTTGTCATGTATCGATTTTTCTATTTTGTTGCAATTCAAAAACGAATAACTATATATGCTTGAAAATTTCACTGAATGTTAATATAAGCTATTTCTATACACCATCTAATTTTTAATATATTTTGACTGTTTTTGAGCTTTTTACGGACCACTTCAATTTTAAATATTTTAGTTTTTTTTATATAAATACCAATAAATTTATATTTGTTGGGCCAAAAATAATGAAAATTTAATACAAGGCTCCTGCTATATTGTTACAATAGTAATTGAAAAATATTAAAAATACATAGGCACACATTTTTTTAATAAGCATTTAAAATTTGAATTTTGACAAAATTCATCAAAATCTCGAAAATTATCAATCACTGTATTTAAACAATTATAAAATGGTCAGTTTTTTAAGTAAGGATTGAAAATTTAAAGTAAAGATTCTAATAAATATTACATGCCGTAATCAAAAAATATAAAAAATATATAAACATTTTAAGTTCAAATAGGACGAAATTACATATTAAAATCAATTTTAACGAGTAAAAGTATATATTATAATATTATTACAGCATCACTGATCATTTTAAGTTAATAATTAAATAATATGAATACTATTAATTCAACTTAGCAGCTACCGTATAATAACAATATCAATATAATTTAAAATATTCTAGACTGACATACCGTCTCCGCTCAAAATCGTTTTTCGTATACAATGATATTATATCATTGAATTCAAATTTAATACCATCCATAATACGGTGATCTACTTGTAACCTACTGTACATTAGAGCGACATCCACTTGACCCCCTTTTTAAACTTTAAATTTATATTCAGTCATTAAATTTACATTATAATAAGAGATGCATATTTTTTTAGCAGTCAGTTTTATAGAATATTTACTATTTAAAAAAAAAAAAATGAAAAATAATATATTAATATTAAATTAAAAGAACGTATTAATTATTACTCTGTTATGCTGGCAACGCGACAGCCGTTTATTTGATATCGCTTTAAGCATAATAATATGATAATATTTTTGTATTATCTTTTGAGACCGTGGTATTACCTTTTGATTATAAAATATAGCACCTTTATCATACTAGTCATTTATTAAGTTATCATAGAGTATTTTATTACGTTTTTTTTTTTTTTTAATTTTTTTTTTTAAACTTTTAACTATATAAAAATTAGTACTTACAGTTTGTAGTATATTTCTGAGACAACAAATAACGTGAACGGTGAGATTGCTGGCGTCGGCTTGTAATTGTAAATGCTGTTTCAAGTTTGCTTGTTTTTTAATCGTTGCGCTGATGACTGTTCGTATCTGAGACTGCTTATAAAACTGTGTGAGACAACTGATACCATTTTCACGATAACTAGTTTTGAAATACATCAACCTTCTACATTGTTCTATCGGTTATGACCTGTATTGGTTCCTGGTATTTTGTCAGTAATAATTCTTATGTAATATATGATAATTTTCAATCATGTTTAAAATGTAGGAATCGTTGTTTTTCTAATTTTACTGGTCTATATCCTTCTAAGAATACTCGTCTGCATACTAATTATTTTTTAACTTTAGATAGAAATATTTTGCATGTTATTGATATGAAAAAATGTGGTTATTATTACATGTATTAAAACATCAGATTCTGAAAAACAAATGAAAAATTAAGGAAAAACGGGAATTTTTACGGAAAACCAATTTTCGACAAAATCGATTTTGGTTTTTGGTATAACTCTAAAAGAAATGACCGTAGATACATGAAATTTTGACCTAATGTTTATATATGCATTTTCTACAAACCCTAGCATTTCCAAAATATTCTGACTTATTTTGAGCTGTTAACGGACATTTTCAGTTTCCAATTTTTTTAGTTTTTTTTTCTATAAATGTCAATAAAATTTTATTTGTTGGGTAAAAAATCTTGAAAATTTAATAGTAGGCTTCTAATATATAGTTTCAAAGGCAGATGAAAAATATTAAAAATCTGTAGTCACAATTTTTTTTTATAGGTAATCAAAGTTCAAATATTGACAAAATACGTAAAAATGACGAAAATTTGCAAATTATTTTGAGTTAGAAATTCATAAAAAATTCTCTTTTTATATCTAAGATTTGCAAATGTAATACAAAATTCCTCATAAGTTTTCCTAATTTTATCAATTAAAAAATGTTTATAAGCAAGTCATAATAAATTTTTATGAGCATTTTAAGTTAAAATTTTTACAAGATTAGATATTCACTCGATTTGTCATGTATCGATTTTCTTATTTTGTTGCAATTCAAAAACGAATAACTATATATGCTTGAAAATTTCTTGAAAATTTTAATGGTTGAAAAGACCGGTGAGTATATTAAACTCTTAAATTTAAAAAAAATGTATTGTTAAATTAAAAAAAAATCTATGTTAAACTGTCTAGCGTATTATTCTATCTCTAATCATAAAAATAATTTCATTATCAATTTACGGACGTATTCTAAGATAGCAAATCCGATCTTGTTACTATAGTCATATTATTTTATGTATCAAATATAATAAGACATTTCTAGCGTTTATACTGTATTTATGATAAAACGATAGATAATATAACATAATATGTCTCTATTAACTTATAAAAATAATTAATTTATGTTTTCTAGATGGAAGCATTCAGAAACTACTGTGAAACTCTATACTTTTGAAAACTTGAAAGACCAAGCACTGTATAATAGTCTAAATCAGGCAATGCAGGTTATATTTGATACGATGCTTATTGACTCCAGTCGACGGACGGTTAAAAGTAAAACAGTGGATTGATTATTGTAAAATGAGTTTTATTCAAAAAAAAAAAATATTTATACATAATATGCATTTATATATTTTATACTATTAAAACTTGTAATATCATGTCAGACATTGTTTCAAAATGAAATTTTAATATCTCATATAAAAACGATGTAATCTCATTTTGAAAATGTGAGTAATAGTTGAAATCATAGTTTTGCATATATTGGTTTGTAAATTCATTCCTCTGGCAGCTGACAGGTAGACCACGTACATAATTTTTAATCAGTTTATAAGCTGTATTAAATGTAGCTTGAAAACTTGGTAGACGTTTTTGTTTTTCAGCTGTATATAAGTCTATGCAATGCTGTAATTGTTTAAGTCTACAGAAATCAATATGTTATAAAGTAATATAATCATCGTTGGTATGTAAATTAATTGAACCCTGCTTCACATTAATTTAATATGTTAAGTTATAAGTAAATTTTACACGTCTACATATGGTATTTAAATTATTAGTAATTAAATTATAATTGGATTCAGACATAAGTGTACACCATTCTTCTAAATTTAACGTGATTATCTTTTTTGAAAGTTTGCATTCCAATAACAGAATAATTGAAATTTATTTACTAATTAATATACCGACTCTAACACTTTTTTTAACTGTAAGGCCGAATGGTGAATAAAGGTTTACAAACGATTATTGGTAGACTCATTATAAATTAAAGCTATTTGAAGGACTTTTCAATATTTAAAATATCTTTCGCACTATAAATACAATTATTTTTTTTTAAATAAAAGAAAGAAATATAACTGTTAGAAGTCATAATTTAAACTGAGAGTTTTTCAGTTTACAGACATATTATATACTAAATCTCTTAGGTAAAAAGAAAAAATGAAAAAAAAATGTGAACGTACAGCTTAGTGGATTAGAACATACAGTAGGTATGAAAATATGTAAAAATATGTATGAAAAATGATTTAACAAATTGTATCGTATGAACTGGTTTCACAATGATAAATAAATTCGGATTTACAGTATTTCCCTTAAACGTTTTGAACAAACTGATTTCCCTTCAATAATTATAAAAATAAACACTTTGGTGAAAAGTGAGTATGCTCTATAAAACAATTATCACTGATTTCAAAACTATGCCGAATTATTCCGCAGGAAAAGCATTGAACAGCGTCATCTAATCCAGTATACATAAATCATAACCTAACCTAACCAATTTTGAGTGTGCAATCTTCCTGCAAAAAAAAAATATGGCAAATATTTTGTGCAAGGTGGGAAATTCGTGGACATAAATGTGAAATCGCCCTGTAAAATGTCATACGGTAAAAATGTTTGCGTGAGGGGAAAATAGGTGGACAACGAGTGTACAATCTCCCCCTGACTTGTGTTAGGTAAAATCGGTGTGCTCTAAGGAGGACATTGCCGCTTGAACATGTTGAAATTACCGAGGAAAAAAAACGGGCTGGCTCAAAACATACAAATGTATACTACTCCACTATCTATGTAGGTATAATTATTATTTATTATTATGTAGCTTATGGCCAATCATATTTATTATAAAGCGTATAATTTTATAAGGAACTGCACTGTTCGAAAGAATATAATTCAAAATAAAATGGTATCGTGTTTTATAAATGTAGGAACAACAAATTTTGTTGATTTATGGTTCAGAGTGTTGATGTATTTTAAAAACTTATTATTTGATAAAAAATTATAAATACCTGTAAATTATATTAAACAGATAGGTATTATATACGAATATCATATATATATATTTAACTTTTGTATAATACCTATATAATATAGGTACATAATAATATAACATATAACTCATGAATTTATTTTGTTAATTATTTTATGGATCACTCGGGGTACCTACATATTTTTGTAGTTTTTATATATTTACATTTTACTTTGTATTGAAAATTAAAATGTAAGCACTCTGTATTAAATGTATTATTAAAAGTAAATAGTCTATAATATTAGCCGATATATTGTACAACGTTTATAATTATATGCTGTATGACTCATTTCGTATATTGAATAAATAAAAAAATAAATAAATAATATATTATATTATCTACATTTATATTAAATACCTAATCTATATTATATCTTGAGGGGTTTCTATAAAATATGTTTATGGTCGTTTCTATTCGAGACAGTCCCATAATTTAGTAGGCAGTTGACACTTTGACAGCAATACGTGAGATCGGAACATGTTCACGGATTTTTAGAAAAACAACCATATTGTTAGCACATTGGCGACGACCCACCTCATTGTATTATTTTCAGTCCTTTTAATTTCTAATACCACCCGCCGGTCACCAATTCGTACGAGTATACTATCTAAAAATATATCAATAACACAGTATTTTAAATAGAGAATACCTTATTATATAAATGCTAGGGCAGCAGGTACTGCCCGTCAAGAAGACGCCTGCGAATTCTATAGAAATATAATACTTCAATTCGTTTTACTAATCAAAGCAGGGTAAGAATAAAGCAACAAAGACGAAAAAAGTTGCAAGATCATGCGGTGCATGAGTGTTTCTACAATGGCATTTAAATGGCGGGATAAAGCTGTCCGCCAGACTGACGCCGTGCCTACTGCGTAGGTATAATGATAAATGTTGGTTTAGTGATGTTCAAATATATTGTGTGATGGTTAATTGTTGATAATAATATCTTTGTCATCGTTGTCCAAATTTATATTATTGTGCTCGTAGGGTGAAGGGTCTACATGGTGAGCGCAAATATACACTACCCACTGAGAAATAAAACTGTTATTGTGTTAGTGTGTCCGTGTGTTACTGCGTGTAGAGGGTAGGCACACCTTACTGTATGAACAATATGCTACGCATATTATACTTCCTATACTCTTTAGTATATGTTTAATTATATGTTAACATTTTTATTGCATCGTTATTCTATAGTTATAGTATAACTATTAGTCAAAGTATATGATTAAGTACAATGTGTTCGTGTACGATGCATCCCAATATTATGGTTTCAATGTAAACCGTACTGCAGTACCCTTTTTGTAAACAAGTAATACCTTTGTAAGGTGAGTACTGAGTACTTATATTGTACAACTTATAGAAGTTATGAACACTTTGTTGAAAATTTGTATTTTATACTGATTTTTGGGTTGGTACAGCATACATACATTTTAAATTCATATTACACTTGAAATTGGCTGAATATAAAAATAAAATATATTACCAATGAGTGACATAATATCCGCAATTAAATTTGAAGTTTTCGTGGGAAAAAAAAGTTTTGGTCATTCGTACGTTGTACAATGAACAACCGTCTCACCATCCATTTACAAATTTAAAATTTTTTCACAGGAAATTAACATGTAATTAGCATGGATTTTCACGTCTATTCAGTGGCATATTTAGGTTTTTGCCTTGGGGTGGGTGGGGGTGAATGGATATGATTTTATCCAGTAGCCCCACCTTAAAACTTAGGTGCCTTAAGTTAGGACTCCGAAAACGTCTATATATTATATACAGACTATGGGAGGATTGATCCCCATGAACACCTCCTTAAATACGTCACTGCATCTAGTGCTAACATTTTGCACAAAAAAATGTGTACACCTGCATGACATTAAATGATGTGCGGTGCTGGAGAATCGTCTTTGAAAATGAATACATAATAATAACCAAAATATACCAAAATTGAGCACATGATTAGCATAAATTTGCATTGTGCGTATTTCGTACTTAAAACAAGTATTGATAATTTTTGAACAATTTTTTAATCTCGCCATCTACAGTTATTGACTCTACGTTTAACAATTTAGATTCATATGACTTTTTTCGTTTTTTTATACATAAAAATTGTCCCAACCTGATTACTTTGTTAGTTTTCCGAATTCAAGTACAACAAGTTGGACACCTGGTATATAGCCATATAGGTATTTAGGTAAGGTTAGGTTAGGTACCTGATATTCTATTTATCATAAAATACACGGCATATACCTAAGTAGTTGCAATGTGATATAGTGGTCGGTGGTAGATTTTAACGATTAAGATCCCTATGATATTTTTCACTAAGTTTAATGCAATATCCATTCGACCAAACGGTGCGTCGAAAAATAATTGCCCAACTCAAATCTAAAATATAGAAATAATTCTACGCAGTAAATATCATGTGTTATAAAACATATTATATAATAGTCGGTACGTTAGTACATTATATTATATAATAAGTTGCTATATTATAGTTGAAGAGATTTTTGATATTCAAACCCGAGAAACACATTTACGACCCCCGTCGACTTGGTATATTTATTACTTCCCACCTATATGGGGTAGGCACATGACCACTTTTATTAAAACCTTGAAAAAAAACATTTTACCGATTCCATTAAGCCGGAGGATTTTAAAACCATCGTAAATTATACTGACAGCCGACAAGCTGCGTCGTCGTTTCAAAAAAAAAAAACTAAACATTGACAAAAGAAAAAATGTTTTTCTTTATACACGTGCAGGATGAAATGGTCCGATAACGGGACGGTAACAATTGTTTGTTATTGACATGCATTTATATTACAAGGCGAATGACCGGCTTCATGAAATG
>JANEHU010001215.1:0-37685 GCA_027563435.1 Nasonovia ribisnigri | reverse complement strand
CGTTCACTCTAAGCATTACGCATTAGTTTTGCCTGGCGACCCAGACATTACTGGTTGAACTGCTTATCACCATACACACTTCTTATAAATCCGTAAGATCACCAAGGTATAGGATAGTCAGCTGACGTTACGCATTTCATCTAAACCATTTTATAGAGTCCACTTAAGTACAGATAAGCTAGTTATTGTTAATCAGTTCCTGGCTAAAACAATATCGTTTAATTCAAACTTAACACATCCATTACAGTAATCCACACAACGCATACAGTACAGCAGAGCGATTCCCACTAGCTTACCTTTTTTATTAATTATTTTGAGCTTACGTGTATTATATTTTTGTGATCATATTAGGTAATATGATTATAAAAATGTGTTATTTTTACTTTTTTACTTAAATATCCAATTTACATTAATACTATTTTAACTCGATTTTTATAATTAACATTGAAATTGATTTCATGCACTGTTTTCAGTCTTAAGTGTTCCAAGTACCTAATTTATATAAAATGGCAATGCAAAATACAAAGCGATTTCTGGAACCTAGCCGATGTGAACCAGCTCATTACAAGTATAAAAAATCATGTTATGCGGATGTATTTCAAGTTCTACAATCCTTTCGCAAGTATGTAGTAATAGTGATTTAAACTGCTAAATAAATATTGATAAAAATTTATGTTTTAGAGATGAGGTTTATTGTGATTTTAAATTAGAAACCTATGATGGGAAAATTATATGCGGTCATAAAGTTGTTTTAGCATCAGCTAGTCCATATTTCCAAGAAATGTTTAAAAGTTGTGAAAAATATAGTCAATATCTTACTATAATGAAACAATTAGATTCAACCGCCTTACAGCTATTAGTAAACTTTATTTATTCTGGAGAAATTACCATCACTGAAAATAATTATCGGGTAAGAAATAATAATATATGAAGTTTGATTTTATTATAGATGAAAAAATAGTTTAAATAGTGTACCTTTAAATCTTTTATTTATTTTTCAAGGTTTTGTTACCAGCTTCTAATATCTTACAGTTACAAGAAGTAAAAGATGCATGTTGTGATTTTTTACTGGCACAAATGTGCCCTAAAAACTGTATTGGTATATATGTGTTAGCTGATTTACATAGCTGTACAAAATTGATAAAAAGTTCAGAATTATTTATTCAGCAATACTTCTTGTATGAAATATTATTTATGATTATGATTCTATAAGACAATTTGATTTATTATTGTTATATTTTGATACTTAGAGACGTGGCAGAAGGAGACGAATTCCTATCCTTATCATCTGAGCAAATGGTTAGGTTGATCGCCTGTGATGAATTGAAAACTCCATCTGAAGCTAAAGTATATTGATTATTGTTATATTTTAGAATTATGGAAGGAAAAATGATTTAACCTTCTTACTTATATATATATAGTACAGTTAATTTATAAAAATATTAATTGTTGTAGGTATGTGAAAGTGTAATCCGATGGGTAAGACACGATTTGGGTTCCAGGAAATGTATTTTGCCCCTATTAATGGAACATGTATGTTTACCATTAACATTCAGAGATTATTTGTCAAAAGAAATAATGAAGAACCTCTTATAAATAATTGTCTTAAAAGAAAGTTTTTTATTTAAATACATGTTTTTTGTGAATAATTAATTTATATTTTGTATATTTATAATTTTTTAAGGTAAAGATTACGTAATTCAAGCATTATATTTTCATTTACTTAAGCCAGATGAGCTTGTCACAATTTAATAATATACGCTAAAAGTTTCAAATCCACAAGAATAATATTATTGAATTAGCCAAAAACAAGGTACAGCATTAGGTACAACAAAATAACTTAAATCATTATTATATCTAATTTCGTTTAGGGTTTGTTGGTAAAGGGCTTTTTTTTCCCTACATTCCTATGGTCACTAATACTCACTATACACATAGATATTAATTGTTTAATTATACAGTGTTGTACTCAAAATGTCGTATATACTAAAATACTTTGAATACTTATCATAAAATGATTATGGCATGCAGCTAAGCCATCTAACACTAAAACCTTGCGAGCATTCCAATCCAAATGTCTACCTTTAATAACCTATGATATGTAACCAATAAAAACTTCCACAAGGACCTGAACATTCCAACCCTCAATGACTTAGCCCAATCCCATAACATAATACTCCACTCAAAGCTTTGAGCTCATTTAAATCCACTAATTAAAAGTATATTCTTTGTCTCACTCTTTTGGTACAACATTACAAGTCAATGTCATAATTGAAAAATGTTTTATTTATACTTTAATTTTTGTGTTTTTAGCGCATGTTAAGTTCTTTTTAGTGCACACATACAACAAATCCTAAATTAATAAGACATAGGTACAATAAATATTTTAACATGATCTAAAATCTAAATGTTAAGCGTACAAATATAACAAGTCGAGATTTGTTACTTTTGCCAAAAACAATTCATTCAATTTTGTACTTGTAATGTTTAAGATACTATTGAATTTGTTAATGTATTTATTAAAAATGAATATGTCCGAACGTATTATTTTTAATCCATTTCGTTTTATTCACTGATAATACGTCGATACGTCATAATAATATAATATTATTATAATTTGTCATGTATATTGTTTATAGTATTGTAGGTTCTTATTTTATTTTAATTGGTTTTTTTTTTTAACATACATTTTTTATTATTAAAATTAAAATTTACTTTTTATTTTTAATTTCCAACAGTAGTAAGTTTGTGTTTTATATTTCGATGAGTAAATTATACTTTTTCTTTTATTTTTCATTTGTATTAGTTATTTTTACAATACCTAACTATGATTATGTATGGCATAAATTTATATATCTTACATATTTTAAAAATGTGATATCTTTAATTAGCATAAAATAACATTAAAGAACTGGTTTTGTCTGACTAAAAATTAGATGAAAAATTTTACTTTTTTATATTTCACATTTGAATATAAAATTCTGATATTTTTTTTTTACCTTTTTACAACAATATTGTATTATATACATATTATTTAATTTTGCTTATCAAAAAAATTAGTTAAGTACATTTTAATTTGGGTATATTATCATTAACTAATTATAGTTTATATTAAATTAACAACTTTTAATATGTCCATCAAAACCTTGTATTTTCACGGTAAAATATTTACTATAATTGCCACTTATAACAAGTCCCCGTTTAAATTTAAAAGAAACATTGAAATTCCATTGAAAACAATTTTAAGGCCTAAAAGTAATAATGTATGTACCCAATCTACAAAATATTTTCCAAATAAATAAGTCGCAATACTGAAACACAAAAATCTACAACACAAATAATGTATTTGGTATAAAATAATTTAAAATTCAAAACTGCACCCCCATAAAATTTAGTGCTTGTGAGATACAACTTTTGGCCTCATAGCCATCGATTCTATGTTTTTAAGTTTATTTTATTATTATTATTTGTAGTTTATCGATATTTGTATGTATCGATCATTCAAAATAATTTTATAATATGATATATTTGTAATGGTGAGACAATGCGGATACCAATGAAAGCCTTGAACACACATGCACATATCTGACACTAATCTCACATATTCACACTTCATTCCTGGTCTATTCTATTATATTTTATCTATGCTGAGTATAAAGTGATACAATTTTTTAAGCTATAAGTGTTCTTTTATTATTGAAATATAAAATCTTGAATCCCTGACGGTTCCGCATACAACAACATAGTATTATCTACTTATATATTATACAGTACGAGCAGTACGGCTATATATTGTAATATACTCTAATTAAAGGTATAGGCAACAGTATTTTTACAAAATCGACTATAAGTGAAAAAAAATGCATTGATCTTTTCACTTCATACAGTGGTGTTGTAGCCAGTGAGGTTTGTGTGTTTAATTTATACATTTTTCTTGATCTATAAATCTTGTCAGTTAATAATTATATAAGTTTAACATTAAGTAAACCTTAATAGCTCTAGTATCTACATTTTCATAATTTTTCATTGAAAATTATGAACGTTTTTTAAATATTAATATTTCATTAAAATAATTGTTAGATAACCAAGGTTGTTATTTTTGATTATTATTTATTAGGCAATAATTGTTAATATTAGTATTTTTTATAAGTTACACTATTAATTTTCCTTTCCGTGTGGTTTTTTCATAACATACTTATTTATGTAGGTACCTATCTATAAATGATTAAATATATCAATTTTACACTTACTTGATAAATGATATACAAATAAATATATATATTAGAATAAGTTCTTAAAAATATTGACCACCTAGTCATTTACAGTTCATGTTAGTTTATAATTTTCTATTTTTTATAACTTATAATGTAAACCTTAATAGCACTAATATCTACATTTTCATAATTTTTCAGTGAAAATTATGAACGTTTTTTAAATATTAATATATTATTAAGATAATCGTTAGATAACCAAGGTTGTCATTTTTGATTATTATTTATTAGTCAATATAAGTAAATAGCAGTGAAATACCCAATAGTCTGTTCATACTGTACCAACTGATTGTGGAATTGTAATTGATTGCCAATTATCTGACCTAGTTTAACACCACTAAAGTACAATCCTTAATCACAATCAAAAAATGTTTTAAATTTTAAATTCTGATATATTTTAACTATATTAAGAGGTCACTAAACAGAAATTTGTTGTTAAACAATTTACGATTTTAAAATACTTATAACTTCCTCTAAAATTAAAATATAATAAAAATCTATTTAATGTCCTAGATAATGATCTTACCATTAAATTGTATAAGAGGTCAAGGCACTCGAGTTTTTAAACTAATGGAGCTTTGCTGAGTGTGAAATTTGGAATCGCACTTGTAAGTCAAAAACAACAAAATGTCTGTGTAGCCTGCTCTTAAAAGTGAAGAATATCAACAAAACAATTTAATAATTATCACAAAATAATATGAAAGTAAAAAATATTTTTATATTTTTTTTTTGAGAAGTATTAAAATAAAATATTGTTTTGATGATACATAGTATTTTGTGTCCCATATATATCTTATAGTATTGAAAGTTTATTGATTACTTAGGATTACTCACTTTAAACATACTCTTATAATACTATAGTTTGTATTATTTATTTAAGACTAAAACCTTTTCATAATAGTTATTTTATGATTCATTAATATATTTTATAATACTGCAAAATTGGTACCTTTTCACTGGTAGTAAGTTAAAACTAATATTATTAACTTAACAATGACAAAATTGTTAGAGATTAAAAAAAACTGATTTGTGTCCTTTCATAACATAACGTATTTAATAATAATAATATCAATAGTAATACAATTAAAAATATAATGTGTATTAATTATAAGTTCAAACAAGTAAAAATATATTTTTTCAAGAGTTGTTGCATGTATAGTACAAAATATATAGTTGTTTACAAAAATATGGACTTATATTTGATGAGCGCAGGCCTTACAATCACGGCATAACCATTATTATATTAATAATTATAATAATAGAATATTAGCTTTGTTTTTTGTGATCTTTCTATTAGGTTTTGTCTTTATGAACCAGAATCTTATTGATCTCAGTTGCATATCTGACACTATACACAATATATATATATGTACATCTAACATTAAAGTAAATTTTAAATTATATATTTTTTTGACATTAGGTATATTAGGGAAACATTTTAAAATATCTATTACAGTTGTTAATGTGTTTTATACTTTTAGAGTTTACCAATTGTATATTGCTTGATGCAGTAGCGCCAATCTCTATGTATAATTATTGAGGATGTAATACTTAATTTAGGTGGGTCGTACTTTGTTGGATGGGGGTACACTGACACTAGGTTGTACAAGTTATAGCTATTTGGAAATAAATTATGATTAATGGCATTTGGATCATGTTTTCGTTAGACTGTACATTTGGGAAAAAAAATAGTTTATTATTTAAATGTCTATACCTATCTCAAAGAACCCATAATGAACGTGTAAGTTTCTTATATTTAACTTTTAAAGATACCATCTTGCAAAACTGAAATCCACAAATATTAGCCACCGATTTTGAATCAGCTCTTCGAGGTATCTACCTTACTTATCATTTGAATTGTGGTCAAGCACAAGGATATTGCTTCTATCACAATCAAGTACCTAACTAATTTCATTTTTAGAACCACGTTTATATTTAAGTATGAGTAGCAAAGTCCAATAATGCAGATAAGGAGCATAAACCTGTATAACTTTAAATAAATCATTAAAATCTAATAACATAATACAATTTTCAGACATTATGCTTATTTATAATATGTACAATTTATTATTTTTAATTTGTTATCAGTTGATCACCATTCATATTCAACTCTATCCATCATGAATTTCTTAGTCTGTATAGTGTAATACTAAGAAATAATTTAAAATCAATGTAAAAACATCTATATGGACTCATTTCATAACAAACTATGTATGATATTTTCCGTATGTCAATCCTACATTAAGACTATAGTTTTTTAAGTTAGTTATAAATTATAATATATTAATACTTCTACTTAAATCATTTTTTTATAATATGTTTGATATATGATTAATGCATGATAAATACAAATATGCCATGTGATACAGAAAATAAGATGATGTTCAACTATTTTAATACGTGTATAATTAAAAGAAGAAAGCTTCACATAGCAAGTGAATACATGGGATTTTGGGATTTTTATGCACTATTTAATATATTCTTAATTGGCTCAAAATGAAATAATATGAAATTAGTGAACACTTCAAAAAATATAACTGGATTTTCAGAAAGCTGAATACTTTTTGAAACGATAAGTATTTACTGTAAAAAGGATCACTAGTACCTATCTATACGACTTAAATAGTTGAACATATTTTATCTTATTAAATACACAAAAACACACAATATATCCATATAATGAAAACAATGTGCTAACTAAAATTGTATCAAGGGCTGATTCCCTGATTAAATTTTATTTTTTTTCGGATGAAGAAAAAATCATATGGACCTGTAACAAATAATTTGAAAAATATTGTTAATGCAGTTAAAGACATAAATATTAAAAGTGATGAAGATATTCAAAAAATGTTAGTACCTTATACATGACCAGAAATATTACGATTTATTGATATTAGCGTTTAAAGTTTGAATATTGGTGTTTTTTAATTTATAATAAATTTTTTGTAGAAAAACGTATTTAATAGATTGATTAATATGAATCCAAACTCTAATTTCCATCAATTTGAACATACAGATTTAAATTTATCAAACATTGCTTATAAAATCTCTCCATATTTTCTTGGTATAAAAATTTAACTGCTTAAAAATAATTTAAAAATTAGAATTTGCTCTGAGTACTTGTAAATGTAATAAGGTATAATTTTGGCCGAAAAATTGAATATTGCTTATGATATGTTAACGGATTAAAACGCATTTATAATAGATTACATAGAGATTTATCTATATAACCCAACAACAATTAAAAGATACCAGGATATTTTTTGTTATAAATATGAGTAAACAAACATGACAAATTTCTAGATCTAAAACAAGTATTGTTTTATATGCAGGTTTTAATGATGAAGTGCCTATTAATACAATTTGTTATATTTGTTTAGTACCTATCTGGTACAGAATATTTTTATGATCTTGCCAATCATAAAATTAGAGGAATTATATAAACATTTAAAATGATCTTAACTAAATGGACTATTGTAAGAAATGTAAATCGTAAACAAAAAGTATAGGTATACTATAATTTATTAAAAAGAATAATAAATATAGAATGTTATCAGTATGTAAAAAATGTAATACAAACAAAAACAATATTTCAAAATAACCAGAACATATTATAGAAGTTTATGAATTATTTAAGCCTGCTAGAAAACATTTTGAAACAAGACATATTTCATACAAAGAGGTATATTTGAGACTTGGCAATCCGTTTTGTACTGCTTTTACAGGCCAAAATCAAAAACCAATGATCCTAATTATAATTTAAGGAATAAACTAATGAGGTAAAAGTTAATGATAATCATAAGACTTAATATATAAGCTAATAATGGTTACAAATATATTCTTAATTTAATAGATTCGTATTCGAATTACGTTTATTCAGTACATTTGAAACGAAGACTGGTTTGGAAGTATCTAAAGGATTTTTACAAATATTTAAATATAATGTACTGGAAAAATTACATGTTGATAAGGGTAAAGAATTTTATAATAAAGATTTAAAACAAATACAACATAATAAATTATAATACTGGTACTGTTAAAAAAGCGTCGATAATTGAACGTTTCAACAAGAATTTAGGTGATAAATTAAAAAAAGTACTTTATTTAAATGATGTATAGATCTCTGAATTACCAAAGATTCTTAAGACATACATATCACAGAACATTAAAAATGAATCCTGTTGAAGTTCATAAAAATATTAAATAATATTATGATATTAGTAATTCTGAACCTAAATTTGAAATAAATGATAGAGTCAGATTATCATCAGATGTAGAATTATATAGAAATAAATTGAAAACAAATTGGTCCAAGGAAATATATACAGTTGAAAATGTTTTGAGAACAAATGTTGTTTATAATAATAATATAATAATATGATAATATTAACATAATTATTATCATTATTCCGTCGGCTCAATAATATAATACCGTATAAGAAGAGTATTTCCCTCGCCCACCATCTCCGAATAATCGTTGTGAGCCACAAAGACGTTTTGTAATGGCACATTATACTATGTCAAAAAAATGTGGGACGAAAATCTGCAGTGACTCTGCGCCCGTCTATGTATCACGCTGCTTAAACGGCGTGCACCTACCTGTAGAGACACGTACAGTGTTATGTACACGCTAATACGCTATATTGAAGACTCGGCTCGAAAAAAAGGTATAACCACGTATTATTCTATGATATATTCTGTCCGAGTAAAATAAAAAAATGTAATCGAATTATATTTTTCATATATAGGTATACCGATGTCGGAGAGGTCTAATCGCATTTATATTATAATATATATATTATATGATAAAAGGTTTTAAGCTTTTCATCTGATGTGCACCTACGCAATTCCAATAATAATAATAATAATAGCACCACGAAAACATCAGTTTTTGGCCGCTAGTGTTTGCAGGCTAGGCACGTATACATAGGGTTGTGGGAAGGGCCCAAATTCCCTCGAAATAATTTATTTGAAAATCAAGTCAAATTATACATCTATTGTTATGAAATATTTTTATTATTAGCTGTTGACTGTTTTTCTCCGTTTATTAGTCGGGTATTACCTAACCTAACCTGAACGTACCTTACGCATTTTCAAATATTATCTTTTTTTTTCTCTCGGTGCGTATAACTGGTCCTTACACCAAACAAATATATTTATGTCTTAATATTTTTAGTATAAATACAAGATTATATACATCATGTGAAATACATGTGTTATTCGATTTTTATACAAATTCGTCGTTTTTACTGCGTGTGACACGATAGAATTACCTAGCAAAATATATAACATTTTTATACGGCGACTTTCACGCGTAATTTTGGCCGTTTCATCACATATCGCGCGTCTCGTTTCGTTCGTAATTGCCCGCCGTTGTCTAATCGATGGAGATAACTTACAATATTATATACCTAGGTATAACTGTATAAGTTTTACACCAAAACGCTATGTATAGCACAGCTAGCGGACACATATCTCAGCGCAGTTGCAGCGAAGTTTTATTCGATTTATATCGGACGTGAAAGTTCGCATGAAATCCCGCGACCGGTGGATACATATACATATTATATATATATACTAGCTGATCCCGCGCACTTTGTTGCCCGTAAAATATGACAACTATTAAAAGAATTGCGATTGTTTTGACTACGTCATCGGATCGCGGACAACGCCGATTAGCGGCTGTATGTGCAAAAATTCGATTTGATATGCATAATATGCTTGTGCCTGATCTGCCCGACCTAACCTTTGGCGACCAATAGGAATAATAAATACTAGTTTCTACTAATTATTTCTCCTATAACCAATAGCAACGATTTAAAAACCAAAGTGTCCATCGTAAATCTCAAAATCGATATAATCGATTAATATTTGATATTATCGAATAATATTTTTCACGTTAAAAAAAATTGAGCCAAATCTGCCCAGTCGTTCTCAATTGATGAATTGTTATACATTATATATATATATATATATACATATATAGATAGATATTATATTGTACAATATATTTATTTATTTTAGATTCTGAGCGGAGCGATGAATGTATTGATTTTATAATGATGTGAGTTTTTTTATTTTTTTATTTTGATTTTTGTGTCTGTCATCACCTTTTAGGACAGAAAAATGCTTCGATTTTCTTCAGTAGTACCTTTTCTGATAGGAAAGTGAATCTAGTTGGTACTTTGGGGGGGTCAAAGTTAAAATTTCACAGTAGTTTTCATGAGCGCCGTGAAAAACAAATGAAAAATTAAGGAAAAAACGGGAATTTTTACGGAAAACCAATTTTCGACAAAATCGATTTTGGTTTTTGGTATAACTCTAAAAAAATGACGGTAGATACATGCAATTTTGACTGAATGTTTATATAAGCGTTTTCTACACACCATAACATTTTCAAAATATTCTGACTTATTTTGAGCTTTTAACGGACATTTTCAATTTTCAATTTTTTTAGTTTTTTTTTCTATAAATGTCAATAAAACTTTATTTGTTGGGTAAAAAATCTTGAAAATTTAATAGTAGGCTTCTAATATATAGTTTCAAAGGCAGATGACAAATATTAAAAATCCGTACTCACAATTTTTTTTTATAGGTAATCAAAGTTCAAATTTTGACAAAATACGTAAAAATGACGAAAATGTGCAATTTATTTTGAGTTAGAAATTCATAAAAATTTTTCTTTTTATATCTAAGGTTTGAAAATGTAATACAAGATTCCTCATTAGTTTGTCTAATTTTATCAATAAAAAAATGTTTATAAGCAAGTCAAAACATTTTTTTATGAGCATTTTAATTTCAAATTTTTACAAGATTAGATATTCACGCGATTTCTCATGTAGTGATTTTTTTATTTTGTTGCAATATTCAAAAACGAATAACTGTAGATGCATGATAATTTCACTGAATGTGTATATTAGCATTTTCTTTACACTATCTAATTTTGAATATATTTTGACTGTTTTTGAGCTTTTTATGGACCATTTAAATTTTAAATTGTTTTAGTTTTTTTTTACATAAATACCAAAAAAATTTTATTTGTTGGGCCAAAATTAATGAAAATTTAATACAAGGCTCCTGATATATTGTTACAATAGCAGTTGAAAAATATTAAAAATACATAGGCACACTTTTTTTTATAAGCATTTAGAGTTCGAATTTTTACAAAATTTCGAAAATTATCAATCATTGTAATTAAACAATTATAAAATGATCAGTGTTTATAATTAAGGATTGAAAATTGAAAATAAAGATTCTAATAAATAGTACATACTGTAAACAAAAAATCTAAAAAATACATAAACACAGTTATTTTTTACTTTTTTTACTTTAACGGTAACATATTATACGTATATTCGTTCGATTAAGACAACATAAACATTTTCAAAAATGATCTATATAATGGGCAATAATTCTCGTTTGTAAAATAAAAAAATTGTATCGTCACAGGACACCATCGTTAAGTCGTACAAATATCATGTGTGCAAAAATATTATACTGTCTTTAAGAATAATAAATGTTAAAAAATTTCAAAAATCATATTTTGAATAACTGCATTATTTAAGAAAATTGGGGTGGCACGCTTGGTGAATCATCACCATTGTGGTTTTATACATAGTATTTTCCATAAGGTTCAAGCAAATACTAATGCAATAACAATATCGGGGAATTGTCCAGCGAATCGTCACGCGAATACATGAAATAGGCTCGTCAAAATAATATTATAATAATATAATTGGCAAATCGTACATTTTCGTATTTTTTCTACCGATTCGATTCCGCGGACGATCGACGTCGATTTTAAGTAACTAACACCGGACACCACCTCTATTATGATGATATTGTTAAATTTACTTGAATTCAATACTATATACACATGAGACGACCGCAAAAATACCACTTAAACAGATGAATTTTCGATTTTATTACAAAATAATTATCGAAATATTACCTCGTGGTATTATTGTCGTTCTTTCAATTTTATTAGAAAAGCAAAGGTCATTATATTATATTGACGGTAAAGTTTAATTTTGTATAAATATTAAATAATATTATAGGTACCTATATAGTTCCCGTACGAATATTGTTATTTTTTTTTCATGAAAAATATTCGAATGAACAACCGTTTTTCTTTCTTTTTAGTAAATCCGCAAATGAAGGAAGGACTGTTTATTTGACGTCACAGCAGTACCACCTCTGTAAGGGAAAAAATAATTTAAGATTTATTTTCACTATAATGCTGCTAAAATGGTTTGATGGACATTTTATATAATGAAACGGCTACAACACTTTTTACTATCACACTCACCACGCACACACACAAACTATAGCGCCCATCGTTGGGTATCTATAGTAACGTAACGCAAATTACAAATTATTGAAACGAAATTTCTTTGCAGTAACGCTGTAGTAATTTACTTATATTTGATTTATATAGAAACGCAATTGTGATGAAATTAAATGTTATTAAATATAATTTCTATGGAGTTATGTGTTATTTTCCACGTTATTAAAATAAGTTATGAATTTGGAATACGCATGACAAAAATTATAGGGGCAGGATATTTGAGAAAAATTAAAAACCAATAACATTTATTTACGATTCCGAAAGTTTTATTAATAACCACCAATATTATTAAAGATCCCAGGAATTAAAACTAATACATTTTTCCATGTATAACATTAAGTCATTACTAGGGCTGGAAAAGAGAAAATGAAAAAATGACTTAAAAAACTCAAAAAATGCATTTAAATTATATTTATTATAGCTCAACAAAAATTGGAAAAAAAATGTAAAATGATTATACTACTAGCTATAGTGAATTTTTTTTTTTTACTTTTGGGATATTGAACTTATAAATCACATGAAACACAACGAATGCTGCCGATGCTACGACGATGGACATATACAAATTGGTACTAATTCTGTTTTCTTAATCATTGGTTCTAAAATAATAATTTTAAAAAGAAATTTTAATATTGCAACTTGTTTTTGCCAGTTATTATTATTACTAACCTGAACAAAATTGTTATTGCATTGTATAAGGATTATATTCTGTCTTATATTTTCAAACAAAAATGATCGTCGTTGGTCGGATAATATATTGTTTTGTGAGTAGAAAAACTTCTTTCAACTACGACTGATTATGATACTGAAGCATATTTAAAGTGTGAAATATCGTCTGTCGTCATATCTTATGGTATGTTGTTTTCATCAGATTTTTCTCCAATTTTATTTTTGAAATATTTTGTGGTATTCTTAACCCTTTATTTTTATTTAATACATTTTCCATTTTTTTATTTATTGCAATGTCTATTTCATATTGGGTGTTCTATTTATTAAAACTCTTGCACTGGAAGAATCAAAATTTCAATTGTTTAACTTGCGCGATACTCTTAAAACTAATTTAGATGAATATTTTTGCTACATGGAAGAAATTTCAAATATAGTTGTTTTGACTTGCCCAACTAATCTGGATATATTAAGTTGTTCAAATCATATTTTTGCTGATGGCACATTTTTACATTCGCCAAAATACTATGATCAACTGTACACAATTCATACGCTACAAAATGGTTTTTATATTCCTTTAATATAGTGTTTTTTGACGTCAAAATCAACTGAATATTATGTAGATATGTGGCGCACTATTATAAAATTATGTTTAAAGTTGACAGGCATAAATGTATTAATATCATTGGCTAATTGTAATTTTCATTTCGATTTTGAAAAAAGCGCACACAATAATGCTATTAAAGAATGTTTTCCGAATAGCAAAATTATGGCCTGTAGATTCCACTTAGGTCAAAGTTGGTTCAGAAAATCCAAAGCAATAGCGACTTATTAAAAGAATATAATTCAAAGTCAGAAATAGGCCTTTGGTTAAAATGTTTTTTCGCTCTTGGTTTTTTACCCGAAAATTTAGTCGGTGATGGCTTTTCTTGTTTAATCGAAAATGCTCCTACTAACAACTTTTATTTTTCGGATTATATATTTGACAATTATGTATGCCCTGAAGCGATTTTCCACCATTTGTATGGGCTGGTAAACCTTCAGAAGAAGCTCGAACAACCAATATGGACCAGAATCATTCCACGGACATTATAATTCACAGTTTTACACATCACATCCTTCAATTCATGAAGTTATTAATATATTATTAGACATTCAAAGTGAAACATACTTAAAAATTATAGTAGTATTAAAACGAATAATAAAAACAAACCACGAAAAGAACAAATTGATAAATTGACATTTATAACGGAAACATGGACAAAATTAGAAAAAAATGAAATATCTCTGCTAGAATATTTGAAAGTAATGGGACCAAAATTTTGTGCCACAAAATTGTAATTTATACATTTGTATTATTTTTATTCTTATTATTATTATGATTAAAAAAATATTTAATTAGACATTTTTAAAAGAAATATCTATGCTAGAGCTACTATTAGAGTATTATTATTAAAAAAAAAAAAAATTGTAACTCAAAATTTTTAACCAAGCCAACAATTTAATTTTGTTGTCAGTCCTAAGCCTGTAAAATTGGGAAGGAAAATTATTAAGAGCGCAATCGTGTTGCGTTTTATGCAGGTAAAAAAGGTTATAGACGGGCGCAATATTGCTAATTGGTCGAGCGCAATCGTATTGCGTTTTTTGAATGGAAATAGGTAAGCCGGGCGCAATCGTGTTACAGCCGTTTAATAGGGTATTTTCAGTTTTTATATTAGAGTGAATTGACCTATCATCAAACTTTTAGGTAATAACATTTAATGTGTTCCCTCGTTGGTTTTTTACGATATTTTAATTTTTACGTAAATTATGAGCATTTTAAAGTATTAATAATATACATACCCATATCTCACTTAAAAATTGAAATATCATAAAACACCAACGAGAGAACACAGATAATGTTATTACTTCAAAGTTTGATAATAGGTCAATTCACTCTAATATCAAAACTGACGGCACCCTATTGAAACTAGCGAACGGAAATTTGGTATGTCGTACGTGTGTAAGACAGAGACAACACACGCGGGCGCGATGTCCTCTTAAATATGTGGAGGACTATTTTTTTTATAGCTGAGTGTGTATAGTGGTGTAATAGCTCCAATAGTATTGGTCCGCGGGATCTCCGAGCAAATACTGTCGAGCTATACGTGGCGCGTGTTGTGTAAATGTGTAATTATGTGTATTAATTGTGTAATGTGAGTGTGTGTGTGTGTGTGTGTGTGTGAATGTGTACACAATTAAACTAATATTAAAAAATGGTAACACGGTTACTGGTAAAAACGAGTTGATGTGTAATACACAATTTAATGATAGTGGTACAAATGTATAATAAATCACAGCGACACAATAATGGTATAAAGTGTGTAATAATAATAAATCGCAACCCTTATGACCAAACAAAATAAAGATATAATAATTGTGTAAATTGCAGTAATTATTTATATGTATAAAAATAATATGCGGTCCTTCTGGCACAACAAAATAGTAATTATAAAATATCTACGGCCCTTTTTACCCAACAACTTAATAATATTGTAATGTATATAATAATAATAATAATAATAAAATAAACTTACAGTTTGTGGAGCGCAGACTGTCCAGCTGGTCCTGTGCTATACATTTTACATAATATACAACAAAAAATGATATTAAAAATTATGGTGCTTAACACACAAGTATAATAAAAGGCGGTGGTTTCGCACACACTCAATAATATATAATAATAATAATAATACGACGATTAACGCCGCGAGACTTGAAATAATTGAGCTACAATATGTATATTGTATATTGTATAACAATTATGGCCCTTGTAACAAAAATATGTAAAAAAAAAACAACACTTTACTATTTGAGTAAGGAATAAATGATTATAATATTGTAATATACTGATAAATGATAATTGATATAAAGGTGCACACATCGCTACAGCTGCGACGACGTTCGGTAAGAGACAAAAATCACGGCGGCCGTGTTATATTATAGCCGGCTCGGCTCGGCGTGCGATAACGCGCTATTAATCTATATAAACAAAATATTATATAATTCACAAGACACATTCAATAATAATTAAAACAAAAATAAACAATACAATTATCGTGTGTGTGTGACTAGCTGCTCTTCCGTGACCGATATTATAAACTAAAATTATCATTATGTTGCAGCGGCAATAATAATTATCAAACATTAAATTTAGGAATGAAATTGACGTTCATGTAATGGTCCGAGTTATCCTGTTTGACTGCAGTAGTATAGGTACCTGTAGTTATTATTTCACTTCGCCTACGGCCTACATAATATATGTTGGTATAGTGTCGAAATAATTGATAACTTACCGGTGAAAATCCAACATCGTAAAATTCTTAAATTTAAACGATCATAAAAAATAAATGCAACATTCCAGTAAAATTTTTTTTTGTATAAGGAAGACAAAATTTTGTGAAATCGTCTACTAAAATTTCTAATGTTAGTTATGAAAAGAAAAACTTATATTAATCTCTAAATGAAAAACAATTTAAAAATGTAAACTTTAAATGCATATAAAATATAATCGTGTTATGTATCTTAAATATTTTTGAACAGCTAGCTTTCAAAAATATTTTATCAGAACTTTTTAGTGTTGGTTTACGAATAAAATATCGATTACTACAAATTATTGTAATTTATTGTAGTATGCACGTATCAATTATTTTTTAAAAATGATGGGTATCATAATAATTTTTAAATTCTGTGATATATAATTAGATACCTTCCTATCACATTTCGTAGGTTATATGTTATAGAGTTTTTAATATTTTTGATACACATTTCATTGAAACCACAAACAAAATGTCAGCAACTTATACTATTAAACAGTTATTGATATTTTACCAAATAAAATATTTTGTCACCATTATATATTTTCTGTTTATAAGTAGGTAGGTACCTATACAATAATGGATTTTTAGCGATATGTATGAATTCAGAATTGTCCGTGTTCATAGATTTAAACTACGTATAGGTAATATATTGGTAGAATGTAATATAATTTAAAAATGTCGGTGATAAATAGTGGCATTTATTTATTGAAAATATTATTTCACCGTCATTGGCTAAATGTCTTATATGTAATATTTTGTTAAAATATAGAGACTATCGGTCTTGAGCTAACAAAATAAATTACAAAACACTGTTTGTACAATCTGCAGGGCTATAGGATTTGTATGGAAAAGCATGTTTTTTTTTGCTATACCCAAATGGAGTTTTAGTGAGCAATATGTCCGCGATTTATATTATTCTGATGAAAATGGTACTACCTATATTTTTGTATATTATATATTGTGCTTTATACATGTTTTTACATATTTAGTAGGATCGTATTTATCGTATTTGAGCCGGTAATCATAAAATTGATCAAATTATACAACTTTTTTTTGTCAAACATAAATATATACATTTTATTTTTATTATAGTAGGTACCTACAGTCCTATGGTCAACAATATGCAATAAAAAAGTGAATATTTTTACGGAGAAACATAAACACAATTAATAAAAGTATGTAGGATAAGGTATAGGTAAAATTCAAAATAAGATAATTTAATTTAATTTTAATAAGGTATAATTGGTCACACTATACCAATAATCTTTTCTATGTCGTATTCGTACAAAACTGTTCAGCTGTCCGTGTATCACCTTTTATTAGACAGTTTTTTCAGTGTGATTTAATAAAATTATTGCGATTTTCATTTTAAAAATTCCGCGAAAGCAATAAACGAAATAAAAAAATTAATTACGACAATTTGTCGTAGAATTTTCAAGCTATGTTTTTAAAACCGACGGTAAAGTATACTTATTATTGCATAATATATAGTATATAATAGTAGGTATATGTGAATATATTGTGATCAGCCGGTACCTATATACCTGTTACAAAACGATTTCGAATACTTCAGCATTTAAATACAAGTAAACACAAAAAAACCTAGCTAACGTGCTTGTTTATTTAACGTTTATTTAGTCACGAAAGCGCCTCTCCTCCGCGACGACGACCACAATAATTATGGGTGTGGTCACGTCCAGCCGTAACCCCGGCGATACGCCTTGCAACGCCCTAGCGTTTTGTACATTTCACGTCTTACCTAAGTGTTGCACACTCTTAAAAAAAGGAATTTTATTTGGCTTAAAAATTGTTCAAATTCCTTGAAAGTATATTATACATTTCGTTTACGTTCACGTTATATTTGGTGATATATGATTGTGTCATCGCGAACGCGTTTTTCTCAAACACTATCAACATATATATGTACGTCCATACATTTTATATAATATTGTTATTTACATCTATACGACTCCGTGATTCTACGCATTAATATAATGTAACACTTATCCCTTTTACCTTCACTTTATCGTTTGTGTCGTGGCTTAAAGCGTATTTATGACCTTTTTGTTATATACTTATATACAAAATAGTACATTAGTACATAATATTATTATAGTACCGTTGGTATACGCATTTCAACATCTGTTCACGGCACCTATTGTTTTGAAAATAATGCATATTTTTCTCAATAACTGTAGCCTGTGTAGGTATGCAATTCTATACAGTATTAGTGATGCAGAACGATATCGTATTTCGATATCGAGCCAATTTTATGATATCGATTAGACTAATTTATCGGAAGTACATCGATATTCGATATCGAAATTCGATATCATTTAATTAAAGATTTTAAGATATTTTCTGTTTATTTCAGTTTTGACAAATAATGAACGATAAAGAAAGATAAACATTAAACACTAATAAATAATAAGCAATACTATAACGATTACCTAACGATAAGGCCCCCATCATAAACATGAATTTGTACAATATTAATTTTAATATTGCAGTTAGTCTCGTTATTTCCGTCGATCGTCGTAGTCGGTTTTCGAATTTATTGGGTGTATTTTATTCACTATTTAATTTAAATTATTATTATGAGTAATATAAAATTAGTACCATTGCCTGGAGGTCGAAGTCATATCGTATATCGATATCGATAATGGAAAACATATCGTTGTGCATCACTAGCATACAGTATACATTTTGGATTGTGAGCGGAACGATGAATGGATATGTCTGTAGTTTGTTGTCTATCGTCACCTTTTGGGTTTCTCGTACGACTGCACAGACAGTCCGCGTGATATAGTATAGTAGGTGCCTATTATTCGAACTGTAAACAAAAAATCTAAAAAAATATATAAACAGTTGTTTGTGGATATTAGATTTTGAGTGGAGCGATGAATATACTGATTTTACTATGATGTGTGTTTTTTATTTATTTATTTTTTGTGTCTGCAGTATATGTACATATACGATTATTAGTCGAAATATCGCTTCGATTTTCTTCAACAGTATCTTGTTCGATGGGAAAGTGAATATTATATAGTTGGTGCATTCGGTAGGTCATTTTTTAAAATTCCCAATAGTTTTCAAAAACGCAGGTAAAAACACAAGAAAAATATTAAGGAATAAAAATGGTAATTTTTACGAAAAATCGGTTTTCAACAAGGCGATTTTGGATTTTGGTGTACCTAACTCTAAAACAAATGACCGCAGATACATGCAATTTTCACTGGTTGTTTGTATTAGCATTTTCTACAGACGGTAATATTTTTAAAATATTTTGAATTGTTTTAAACTGCAGTTTACGGACATTTTCATTTTCCAATTTTTTTGGGTTTTTTTTTCTATAGATTTCTATAAAACTTTATTTGTTGGTTTAAAAAACTTGAAAATTTCATACAAGGCTCCTAATATTATATTGTTTCAAATGCAGATAAAAAATATTAAAAATCCGTAGTCACAATTTTTTTTCTATAAGCATTTAAAGATTAAATATTAACAAAATTCGTAAAAATGACGATAATTTGCATATTATTTTGAGTTAGAAATTCATAGAAATTTTTCTTTTTAAATCTTAGATTTGAAAATATATTACAAGATTCCTCATAAAATTTTCTACTTTTATCAAAAAAAAATGTCTTCAAGAAAGTCTAATTAAATTTTTATGAACATTTGAAAATCAAACTTTTCCAAGATTGGATTTTCACTCAAATTTGCTCAAATAGCGATTTTCTTCATTTGTGGAAATGTTCTAGTTACAGAATAACCTACTTACGTGGATCCTTGTTTTAAATTTTCAATCCTTAGCTATAAAAGCTGAAAATGTTATCAATTTTTAACTACAAAAAATACAAGTTTTACACAAAAATTAAAAAAAAAACTCAAGATTTTAAAATTTCAAAATTATTTTTTTTTCTAGCTTTGGCTGCAGCAAAAATTGCAATTAGCTCATTAAAATCTAATGAGTCGTTAATTTGTGGTTCAATCGATTGAGTAGCTAAGCTTGTAAGTTTACACTGTGATAAAGTACTCCTTAAGGAGTTTTCAATTATTCTGGTTTATTTTGGACATCGGTATTATAATTTATTTTTACTTATTATAATTTATTTTTACTGTCACTCGTTTATTATATGAAAAACCCACAAGTCGCAACTGCAGACGGCCAGTCTAGACTTATATTTTTAACTTGAAAAACAAAATTATGGGCTTACAAATTATCAAATACCTACCATACAAGGCGCGGGGCTTGGGCAGATGCCCCTTCTGCCCTGCCATCCGCCGGCGCTGTTATTACCGATATATTAATAATATCACGGTAGTACCGATGTCGTATGACCGTATATCTAAATAAAACGCTTTTCTCCATTATATATACAAGAAAAAACCATAATGTGAAAATGTACATATATATAATTATAATAAAATTATTATGATTTTTTATATCGTCACCTGAGCCTCAGCGAGTACAAAAAATATAAAATTCCTTAAATTGTAAAAATGTGTCGTTTTTTTCATTTATAAGTGCTCGAATCACCTTATTTATATTGTATTTGTCATACTGGATCAAATAATAGCCAGTGATCATTATTATATTATATCGCGTGTGAATAACCATCACTATTTTTTATATCATGTGCATGAATCGTCACTACCTAACAACTTACTGTAATTTGGTAATATTATTATTCTAGGCTATATAGAACCACATATAGACTATAGTCTATTAGTCTGTGCTCTAGAAATTGGGAGTTTTTATTTTTATTTATTATCTTATTTTCGTCGGCGCTACCTAATTGACGTTTTATTGTTATTAGAGCGCATATTTGTATACAGTATTTGAATATTTATTCTGGTCGATCGTATATTCGTATGATATACTACGTGAGCAGAATTTGTTTCATAACATAACGATTTAAATAATGAAATTATAATGATTATATAGAGACTAAACAATTTTTTTATTCTAAAGGCCTTTTGAACGATTATAGTTGCATATTTCATCTTTTACTGCATAGTATTTCGGTGTTTTAGTTTTTTTTTTCGACATTTTTGTAACAATTATAGGTACCTACCTACCAGCTATTATGTATTGTAATATAGAAAACATTATATTTATCTACTTGTAGGTATAAACAGTTTTCCCAAATAAATTGTATTCTTATAGATTAAAACTACCAACATAACACAAGTTATAATACATCAAAAAATTTCTTTTAGGATACATAGGTAATAGACAATAGTTCTATCATAATAGTAACTCTCGCGTTTTTCTATCATCGCGTGACCGCGGCTTAAAAATAAAAACTTCCTGAAAGAGTACAAAATACAGATATTTTAAAGAAACGTATATATTTAGTACTATTACTCCGTAATTTTAAATGTATTGCTTTAATTAAATATTCTGAAAAAAGGCTTTTCTTGAGTGACGTATAATAAATAATACGATTCAAAACGCCAGAAGGTTATTAAAAAAAAAATGTTACTTTGTATATTTTTCGGTCGTTTCCGCGCGTGTTCTCTGACGGGTCGTACACTCGCAGCAGGTACACAAGAACCCGGTCAGCTTATCGCTTATACATTTCTAATTTCTACATTACTACAAAATATTTGAGGTTATTTTTTGTACACATTATTGTTCTGTACTATGAAAAAAAAACCGCCGTGGACCCCTCCCCTCCCCTCGCCGCAGGGCCATCGCTTGCCCGGCACTGCGGCAGTCGTGGGATATTCGTTGTGCACTCGTGCGTCTTATCATTTTCCGACTGTTGATAAACGTGATAAAGAAATTTATTACTCGTCGAACCAGGCGGAGCTCCGTCCTCCTCGTTCGCCGCGTTTGCCGGTCGGCGGGCAGTGCGATAGACCACTGTAGTTGGTTTAAACCGAATTCTTTGTCGTGAGTTTTTCGATAGACCGATAATAATATTATTGCTGTCCCGTGTGGACATTAGTTCTGCTTCTCTTCTCACTCTCTCTCACTCGCTCTCTCTCCCGTGTTCATCTCCTTCCCGCGGCGTCGTAATTGCAACCGTCGCGAGCCTCGAGACGTACGTCGTTTTCCCGCCGCCGTCGTGCCATTGTTGAGAAGCGCGCCATTTTGGTCGCCGCCGCCGCCGCTCGCCGTCCGTTCCTTCGTTTCGCCCGTTCACGCGCAATAATTATTGCCGTAATTTAATTTATCGCCGGACGCCAGCGGTTTCGTCGTGCGTTGTGTTTGTCCGGGTTTGCAGATCAGCCATCAGGTCGTACAATATTATTATTTTCTTATTATTATGTTGAAATACCTGTAAGATTTTCTAGCGCGCAGTTATTGTTGTTATTTGCCCGGGCGCCATGAAATATTGGTGTGGGTATATCATTATTTGTTATAATATTACCTACGTATTATTGTGTACTGCGCATTGCGATGGTTGTTCTAAATAATTATTGTATTTGTCGGTGTGCACTTATTGTTATGCTGTGTGTGACCGGAGACGCTCTTCCGTCCATTAAGGTCCCCCACACATTGCAACGATGGCGGTGGCGGCGAAATGATTCCGGACACAATTTACAGCCACCGCCAAGGCAAAAGAATTTTACCGCCACTGCTGCAGTTTGTCGTTGCCACAATCCGCGAACAGTGAAAAGTAGGTAGTAGCAGCAAAGGTGATAATATAACTTTAATTCAAAATAATTCTCATTATATGACCTAACCATTGTAACCGTTGGCCCTCAATAAAGCTTGTTACTGGTGCTAGTTCTAATAAATCATTCAATTCTTTGTTATATCTCCTCCGCCGGTTCCCCGCGGTTTCATCAATGGTAGGTCCACATATCTTCCTCCAAACTCTGTTCTTGAACGTCCTTAAGTTTCTCTCTGTATGTTTTGTCATCGTCCAGGCTTCACAGCCATATGTGAGAATCGGTCTTATAATAACCACATACAGTCTTATTTTTGTTTTTCATTTTGGATGTTAGGGTAGCATGCTTTTTGGGCTTTATTTTTTCAAATACTTATTTACTTTCTCCAGTCATTTTTTGTGCTCCAAGTTGCTCCTAGATATTTAAAATCACTAACTTTTTCATAGGTTAAGTCCTCCATCTCCGAGGGGTAAACACCTGACAGAAATTGGACGGTTTTCGGGAAAAGGGGCACTAGTCAAAAATAGCTACTTTTCAGGAGGAGCTTAAAACTTAATAAAATCTTATATTTATTATCTTTTCTTATTCTGTTTTCACATTTCTTATAACTATATTTTTATAGATTTTTTAAAAAATTTAAAAAAAATTCAAATAATATTTTACTTTTAGTTTGATGACTTATGACTATCTGCATAACAAAATAACTGTAAAATGACTTGTGCCTTTTCTCTTATTTTGACTTGTGACCATTTGCTATTCAAAAAAACTCCAATAATGACTTATGCCCTTTATCTTGTTTCGATTTGTGACTATTTGCTATTCAAAAATAATGCAATATGACTGGATGTTTACTGTTTTTTTTTTTTTTTCATTTAGAAACAAAGCTCTCGGCAACAAGGCCATTGGGATATATATTTTACTGTTTTTATAACTAAAGAAAACTTACTTGACTATTCTTTAGGCTTCATACAAATTGGTTAAAATTTTGTTGAATTATTAGTTTCCTATTGTTTTCTTCTTATTTTTTCACAGTGGATGCTTTTTTATTCAATAAAAAACACAATATAGGTATTAGTATTGTAAGACATAAAATATATTTTTTCTTTCTATTTTATTACCAAACCTTTAAAACAATTAAAAAAAAGAAAAACAATGTAACACTAATAATGTATAATATAAAATAAATATTTCCTTAATATTTTACTTTTAAAATATTTAAAAAAAGAAAAACAATGTAGGTACCTAACACTAGTCATGTAGGTATAACGTAAAATAAATTTTTTCTTAACATTTCATTTTATTATAAAACTAACATTTTAAACAATATTTAAAAAAAAAATAACAATGTAATACTAGTAATGTATAATATACAATTAATATTTTACTTTTAAAATAACCTTTAAAAAATTGAAAAAACAAAAACAATGTAGGTAGGTAGGTACTAGTAAAGTAAAACATAAAATAAATTTTTATTTTTTTTTTATTATAAATTATTATTCAATTAAAAAAAACACAATATTATCAGTCTTCATCATCTGAAATAATAGGATCATTAATACCATTTTTTGTTTTTAAATTAATGTAATATTGGTGAAACACTTCCGGTATCAATGGTAATAATGACAGAAGATCTTCTTTTTTTTTCAGTGGTTATTGGTAACTCTTCGTTATATGTATTAGGTAAAATATTATTATTTGTTACCTTTTTACGACACAAATCAAGACTTAAAAAATCTTCTTCTTCTGTTAAGGAGGTTTTGTAAAAAACTGTGTTTAGTTTTCCTTTTATATACCTTAACCATTTGGTCTCTTGAAACACAAATTTATCTCCTACCATATTTTGTTTTGGCATTTTGTACTTAGTTTTTAAGAGACTGCTGAAATTATAGAAATTACTTTGAGTCATGTCAATCACTTCAAATTTTTTACCTCCTGCCCATCGAATCATTTGTGTCCAGTCATTTGGATGGTTTATTGAACCTGTATACCTTTTTCTTGCCTTCTCAATCCTAGCATGGTCCGAATCACACTCCATCCTAGTATGCCCGGGAACCATAAACTTATGATCAATTATTTTTATTGAATTATCTTGTTCCAAGTACCAGAGACACATGGCCATAAAAATACTATTTTTGTTTTGACCTGAGCAACAGTCACTGTACATTATAACGTGCTCTATATCTGGAGATATTTTGTTCAAAAAATCAAAAACACAAGAACTTATATCACTTGCACCTCTTTTTGCAATGGGTTCACTCCAGATATAACATGAAGCCGTAGAGGATATAATATTGTGGACTGTTAGGTTGTATGTCCACAACTGACGTTTGTAAAACACAACCGCAGACTCTAAGCTTGGTGTTGGAAGACACTGTTGAAGATCAAACGCTAAAATACATATTTTGTTGTCTTTTGTTGCACATGATGAATCATTTCTTTTTGAGGTATATGCTTGTTCAGCTTGATTTTGGTGTTTGATCTGTTCAGACATGAGTTCCGTTTTCTGATCCGCAGTAATATTAATGCTTGAAAGTTGCATATGAATTCTATCGCAACGTACACACGTATCTTTCTTTGGATTTTTGGCTTTAAGTCCGGAGGCTTTAAAATATTTTTCGTATATAGTACGGCTTACAGGAGTTTGAGCAGATTTTTTATATTCATCATAATATGCAGCTTGTAAAGTAAAGAATGGTGGTAGATATTTTTTACTTGTTTCCTTTCGGCAGTAATGACTCTCATAGGTAGGGAGACTTTTTAAATGATCTTTAATAACCATTATTTCCTTATAACTTGTTTTATTTGCTGGTGCTGATTTGCCTCTTTTATCTGGTGATGTATTGCTAACTGGAGAGTTTAATTTTTGAGCACACACATTACGTACAAACTTAGATGTTTCTCCAAATATTTTAAGGAAACATATTTTGCAAACTGATACTAAGTTACCATCTTTTGGAACAGAATAATGGTATGTTTTTTCCCTATTTTTTTGCTTTTCAGGGGTAAATCTACGTTTTCTTGTTGTTATTTTTTCAGTAAAATGTATCAACCCGGAAATGTAAGATACTCTTCTAGTAAAACATTTCATTGACCAATAAAATTTAAACAAATTTTCACACAATTCAGTATCAATTTTACTATTACATTTTGCTCTACAATTTGTTAATGGCTCAGATGATCTGGCTTTGACAATTTTGCCTTTATTGGTAATGTATTCTAAACCACTATTTCTATTAACTTTTCTGTATTTCCTAAACTCATTTGTTTCTCCTTTAACACTGATTTTAATCTTTCTCTTATTTGGATTTAATACATCAATTTCATTATCAAAAATATCATGTTCATCATTTACTGAAATATTTTCTAGAGTACCCGGAATTACACTTAATGTCTTGATTGAAGCGTCCCAATTTTCATTTTGACATTTATCACTTTCTACCTAGTTTGTATTAACAAAACATTTTAAAACTTGATTTAAAAACCAATTAAATAATTATATATTTTAATAGAACAATAAAAAATATTTTTAAATTGTTTAAATAATAATTTATGAATTGAATAAAAATTAATATTTTAAGTTTCTAGTAGGTACAATCTAATCGTATTAAAATACTTATTCAATAGCTCTACAATAATTTGTATGATAAAATTGAATACATTTTACACTAAAAAGTGTAAAGATTTTATAATCAGATAATTATATAACTTAAAGTTCTAATAGATTAATATTTGTATTGCTTAGTGTTCATGAAATATTTTTTAAAACATAATCATAATTATAATTTATAAGTACATTTAAAAAAATATTATTATTGGAATAGTAGGCAAATATTTTATTTTTTAAGTAGGTTATTTAAATAAAAATATATCAATCATATAAAACTGTATTATAAAGGGATATCATAACATTATTATCCTTGTTAAATATAATTTGCATAGATGTTTATATACTTATTTGGTGGTTATTATGCTTACCTCTTGCTTATCACTTTCTTTAGATGCAGAACATAGGATCTTATCATCTGCATTAGTAGTAGTATTTAAACGAGTTACTTCATTCTCAAACACAATTTCAAAATCTATTCCATCAAGATTCAAAACATTATCCACAGTTTTAGATTTACAACTATCAATTATCTAAAAAGCCAAAAATTAAATTAAACAAAATTAATAAGGTAATAAGGGTAGTAAGTGTAAAAAAATCAAAGGAAGTAATGTAACTTACATCATGTGTCTGAACTTCAGCACTTCCATTACCATAAACTACATTATGGTTACTTTCTTTTACCCATTCCTAATTGTAATATAATTACATGATAAAACATAATAATAAAATTTAAACTTTTGAATATATACTTATGAACAATAATCTTTTAATCTAAATATATTCACCTTTATACGATTGTGATGGAATGAATTTGTTAACGTTTTAGAAATGCAATTACTGTCAAACAATTTCCTTTTTACGTTTCTATTATTATGTTCGTCATTTTGTTTTTTTTCTATGTCAAAAAAAAAAATTAAGTTTTACTAATAATTAATGATAATTATCACAATATATTAATATATTATTTTAGTATTAATGTACCTAATAAGTAATAAGGTTCTCTAGGTAATTTTTAGAAAAGTGTAAGTACTAAAAAGGTAGATATATAATCAGAACTTAAACATTTTGTAAACCTACTTCTTATCTATCTATTTATAGATACATATATATTTATTTAATTAATATGATAATATGATATAAATAATGAATTTAATGTAAATAAAAAATAACCTATAGGTTAGTAATTTTATTTACCTACCCACACCAAAATTATTGTTATTATTGCATATAGGGACATTTTAAGTATACTTAGGTAGGTAATTATTATAACAATTACAATACATTATGAGCTTTATTATTATGTAATAATACAATATTCTAATTAATTATTTAAATATTCTTGAACAATTAAATGTGTACATGTAATATTTGATAAACAGTAATATTATTATTAAAATAGGTAGGTACTTACCTTTTGCTAATAACATGAGTAAATTAGTCCGTTTAGACATTTTTAACATCAAACAAATACTATAGATGAAACAAATATGAAATAAATCACAGGCACGGACTACCTAGGTTTATAAATGTTGTTGAAATTGTGTTTTGAGACTTGTGACCATACGAATATCACTAAGATTGACTAGTGCCCTATGACATTTGACTATGTTGAAGTCTGTGTTATGAATACTGATTACTGACTTGTGACCATGCGCATATAACGAAGATTGACTAGTGCCCAACGGCATTTGTCAATTAAGCGATAACAAACAGGCATATCTAAATAACAGTGGTACCATTCGATCGGCCGTAAAATTTCCTACAAAATAGATGCATAATCTGAAAAAGTCAAAATTTGACTTGTGCCCCTTTTCCCGAAAACCGTCCAATTGTGTACACCAGATTACTGATTTCAATGATTACCCTTGATTTTCAAAGATTACCCATAAATACCAGTGATTACCCATGATTACCAAAGATTATCCATGATTTCCAAAGATTACCCATGATTGCCAAAGATTAACCATGATTACTAAATATAAAAAATACCTAATTAATATTTTGTATTAATCAATAATTTAGTTAATTGCAAAATATTCTTATAGTTGATTAACTAAAAAATAAGAGTCTAGAATTAGTACTAGAATTTCATCATTATTGATATTAAATTAATGTGACATTTTATCCTGGGCTTATTATTTTTTTTTTAGTTTTTGTTTTAATTAGTTATGTATACAATAAACATTGATCAAAAAGATGCTAATGATGATAGGTAATTGAAAATGAATTAATCCTTTGCTCGTTATTTGGTTTATTACTTAATGTATTGCTTATAATTGAGTTTATCGCATTTCTTGGATATACATCATAATTATTAAAAAAAAAAAAATATCTTCTTACAGCTGGTTAACAAATAAAACAAATTAATAATATATAAAATTAAAAAAAATAAAACATAAAGACTGGATCTTACAGCTGGTTATATCAAACAAATAAAACAAATTAATATTATATAAAATTTAAAAAATAAAAACTTAGACTGGATGTTATAGATAGTTAAATAAAAAAATAAAACAAATTATTGTATATTGCAATCATAACAATATAAAATTTACATACTTTAAAATGATTAATTATTAAAAAATAAACAGACTTCCAATTTTAAATAAAAATAATAATACAAATTCTTTGTAAATAATTAAAAATTATTAATTTATAGTTTATAATATATATAATAACATTTTAATGGTATGTATTTAATATTATATCTTAAATTATTAAAGTTCACAACAGTTCTACGACTAAGACTAGGTACATTAACATATCAGACTTTCAATTCCACTTTGAACACCAAGTATAAATAAATAAAATATAAATAAACTTTCATTAGTTTATAAAAATAAATTATTATTATTATTATTTATTGGCGTATCAACACATCCTCCAAAAAATGGTAAATGTGTTAAAATAAAAATAACTACAATATTTAATTAATTTAAGTAACAATAACTTACTTGATTTCGATCGGTGTTTTGAGCACTAGATAACTCAGAAACAGGATGAGTTTGAGTAACAATTTCACTGCTAGCACCTCTAACGTTGGTAACTCGAGTGAAATAATTTGTTATGGCACGCTTTTTGGTTTTTTCGTTAGGATTACTTAAATTCTCCATTTTGTTTATTTTATTTCAACCGAGTTAGAAAAATTCAACACGGTTTTAACTTTTAAAGTTTTAACTATAATACTGATAATACCTAATTAATATGTTATCTTAAATTGCAGTATTATCATAGATATTAAACTAATGGATGCGGCATAACACAAAAATCTGTAAGCTAACATAATTCATACTATTATTAACCGCTAGATGTCATAATCATAGATATTAAACATATGTTTAATTTAAATACAGTTTAATATCAATGGTGGTTATAGAGAACAAAATATTTAAGGTAACATAATTATTTCACTTTTTATTTTATTACAATATTATATTATACTAACAAAATGTACAAATGAAAGCAATGGTAATACTTTTTTTAGTATAAATAAAATAATTTTGCTACTCATTATTAAATAATACTAGCTTCGTAAATTTATTCCGGAGACGTGATTCTTTATCAAATTGTTTACCTTCATGATGTAGTCGAATATTAAGGTAGAATGTAATTATTAAATTTATCAATTGATCTCTGTGATTATTAAATTGTTGCTGACAGATTATATGTTGATACATTTCTTCATTTTTGAAAACAACTTCGTATAATGCTCTTTTTACTTTATTTTTCAAAAATTGTACTATATTTTTTTGTTTGAATACAATTTCTTGATGCTGCCTAATACATTTTTCAGTTTCTTTGCACAGTAACTCTACATCTTTAGATGGTTTTATTAAGGAACCTCGGTTTTTTATGTTTATTAAATAATTATCTGTGTCACTATTTTGTATACAACTACTACATACTGAACAGTTAATTCTTTTTAGTAATTTTCTTACAACAAATCCTCCAATATAAACTGAAACATCTTCCATATATCTATTGAGCTTCCATACAGTTTTAATGTAGTCATGGTCTGTTTGTTGACTTATATCCATTTCACTCGAAATGTCTTGTGTAACATCAGTATCTGTAATTAAGTCAGTTCCATTATCCAACGGTAAAATTATGGTGGCATCTAAAATTGCACAGTTTCCATATTCTGATGATGACAATTGATGATGAACCAACAGTCTTTTATACCCAGTCTCAAATTGTTGACAATTAGGATTATTATTAAATCCAAACATGCTACGCATGGCACTAAAATAATTTTCCAAATGGTCTTGGCTAATTTTGTAAGTTAGTAAATATTTCAATGAATGATTATAATGCAAATACTTAAATAAATTGATTGCACTTTCCAAACTTAAAATTAAGCCAATAAATCTAGTATTTCTGTTTGAATCAACTATTTTCTGTCCATTACAAAATGTTAAACCACCAATATAGTTTTTGAATCTTTTTGAAAACTCTTCATATTTATTTATTGTATTCAAATTTATTGATATGTTGAAGGGACTTTTACTAAACTGATTACGGCTGTTCAATATATCAAAAGCTTGGTTAATCATCATACAAAATTCTGCTGTTGCTGATGCTTCTCCAAAATTGGGTTCATCAATTTCCTTACAATAAATTAATGCCTTACTCACACTCTCACTTAATATTTGTACTGCCAGTCTTACATTCATTTTTTCATTTCTATAATTTAAATGTCTTTTTGTCAATTTTGTTCCTGCACGAAGTCCTTCGGTGTTTTGTTTTTCGAATAATTTTTCAATAAAAACCCATTTAATATATTTACCTTCATTATTTTTAAAAACTCGTTTGTCTCCAAAAGTATTCCTGACTAATTTGATCATATGACATGGATCAAGAAATAAGAAAATTGGTTCCTTGTTAATTACATTTGTTATGGAAGAAGTTAAAGATTCATATTTAAAAGAAGCATTCAATTTTGTACACATAGTTTTATTTACATAGGCTCCATCAAATGTCAAAGAATTTAAATGAGCTCCAGTTTCATTAAACAACTCTAAACATTTGGTTAGAAGATTAGATCGTTCTTCTCCATTTAAGCCAGCTATAAGAAAATATCCTAAGGGAACTTTCCAGTACCCATTTAATGAAACAGCTAAAAAAACAAGTGCATTTTTGGCTTGTGGTATGTTATCATTGTCATAGTTAAAATCTGTTCCCATATCTACAAAACCATACCATTTTTTCCCATTCCAATGTATTCCAGAATGTATTGCCATTTCATCTATTACCAAATTACAAATAACTGTTGAATTTTGAGCTTTTGCTTTGATTGCAGAAAAAGCTTCTTGAGTAAAACCAGGTCTACCATTAATTACTTGATACCAACGAGAAATTGTTCTAGGGTGAGGAAGGACTTTACTGAATGATTTTCTTACATACTTATAGGCCTTTGCCGAATAAAACTGTAATGTTACAGCAAATCTCCGTAACTCAGGACTATACTTCACTTTTTTTCCTAATAATTTTCTTTTGATTACATCAGTTAAAGAATCAGTACTGGTTACCTAAATTAATAAATACATTTATATAAACCATATAATTATGAATATAATTTGTTCAGTAGACAAAATACAATACAAGTTGCTAGGTAAGAAACAAATTTAACTACTCAATGTGCAAATTCCAATACATCAAGTCAATGAAAAAAAAACAAGTTTTAGACACAATTTACTTACCAAGGAAAAGGTTTTCATACCAAAGAAAAATAAATATTTAATATACAATTTTCCCAAGCAACTACAAATTTAAGTACCAACTAAGACAAAAATTCAAAAATATAAAAACATTAGTAAACAAAAAACAGATGTTATATTACAAATTAAAAACAAAATATTTTATTACAATATTGAACAAAAACTATATATTAATTAATATTATAAAAAATTACCATCAATGTTTCAGCAGCATGATCAGAAATCAAACTTTTTTGTTGTAGTTCATTTAATAGTGATTGTAATGAAAGCACTTTTTTTTTCAAATTCCTATTTTGTTGTTTTAAGCATTTTATTTTTTTTGTTTGAAGTAAATACTGATTTTTAACAAATATTAAATTTTTCTTCCTTCTTTTAGGTGTACTAAAATGGTCTTCAGTACAATCGCCAATATACCGAGGATAAAAATTTAATTTTTTTCTGGTTGGTGGCGTACAAAAACTAAAATTAAAGATGATTTTTTTATTTAAAAATAAAGTACATAATATAATATACAATACCTCAAAGATTCAGATTCATCAGCCGGATTGTATATTGTATTAAATGATGAAGTTGATGGATTATGAACTATTTTAGTAGGTGTAGAGATACTATTTGAAAATACAGGTGAACTTAATGTTGTAGTGTTTGAATCGTTGGTGGATGTTGAACTATAAATATTTAAATAATTAAAAAAATAAAATTATAAGCATTTAAATTCAAATGTAACGTTTTTACCTGTTATACAAGAAATTATTTGAAAATACAGGTGAGCTTAATGTTGTAGTGTTTGAATCGTTGGTGGATGTTGAACTATAAATATTTAAATAATTAAAAAAATGAATAATCATAATTAACTAGTTTATGTGAAAAATAATTATTATTAAATATATTTACATTACCTAGAATTCATAAATAATGATGGGACAGCAGTTGGTTTTAAACCTTTAGATTTCGGAAACATTGGTCGATATGAATCTTCACTAAAATGTATCGAACATATTTTATGGGAACTTTTTATTAATATGTCTTCAAGATCACATTTCTTAATCCATTTTTTTCGTAAATCAGGATTTACTGGGAAACTATTGAAAAAATAACAAATTTTTTTCATATATTATAATGCATAGAAACTAATAACAGTCATAATCACGATTACAAATCTTCCTTTAATCATATTTATAGCTAAAATGGTGATGACAACTAAAATTCATTGTTAAAACAAGAAAAGTACTTACGAATGAAAGCTGATTTTACATTGAGCATGTTCAGTAGTTTGGTCACTTCGATTACATATTACACATTTAACCATTTTTTACAATCATATATTACCTTTCTTTTTTTAAATTAAAATACAACTGAGCTGAACTAATTAAATAATATTTAAATTATAATAATCAATATCAATACAATATAATTTAAAATGAATATTGAATAATGTTCTATAATAATAATATCTTATCAATTATCTGTACATATTATGTTTTCACTCTCTTACGAGAGTTTTACTTTCCTTGTCACACAGAAGATGTGTGCGAGTGAGAACCATCGTTTCTCTCTCCGTTATGTTGGCCTAAACAGTGTATGTAGAATGTATAAAGGAATGCCGTATCCATATGTTTAATATCTATGAGTATTATCAACATGAACATATAATAAGATTATCAATAATTATCACAGTAACAAAACGGTTATGGTAATGGTGATTTGTCAGTGCGACCATTAAACGATACACAAAATACCTTACTTATAACCGATAACAACACAAACATCCAAAAAAAAAAATATATTTAATTACTATTATTGATAAAAATTTTTTTTTAAATATATAAGATATATTAGTAGTTTTAAATATTTGAAATAAATTTAGGGGGTTTGAACCCCCCCTGTCTACGGCCCTGTATTGTAGGTACTTAAAATTAATCCTAGATGGCTGATTTAAGCAGTAACAGTAGTAGTGACAGTAGCACTGATGAAGAGTTTGAGTTTTTGGGTTATATAAACCAAAACTTCAATAAAGTTCGAAGACCATATTTATTGTCAACTAGAATAGACCATTTAAATAAATGGGACAACCAGGATTTTTTTGCCAGATTCCGTTTGACTAAAAATACTTTTAAAATTGTATTAGAAATTGTTCAACAAGAAGTTACAACTGTTACACAAAGGTAAAATAACAAACATAACTCATCAGTAATTAGGTATTAATACTTATATAAAATTAGATATGTATAGTCCATTTTTAAAACCTAAATACATTTGGAGTAACAGTCGTATATTGAATTAGATAATTAAACAATTAATTAGATTAATTAGACTATTAGGTTAGCATAAGGTAATTGATAACACTACAAAGTACAAATATCAATTAATAGCCCATCTGTCCATCATGTTGGTCTATTTGTAATTCAAATTTTATACTTTTATTATCTATACAGAAATCGTGCTGTCACAGCAGAGCAACAACTTTTATTAACACTAAGGGCCGTACTCATAGTCGATGCTTAAGAATAAGCATTGCTTAAGCTATACTTATGACTTAATTGAAATTCATAAACAAAACTTTTGTTTCATAAAGAAAAAGTACTGCTTTAAATCCCATATCTTTGGGCAGCCTGAAGACTGTATTAAGACACAAAATACATTCAACTTCTTCTATATAATTTTAAAAATAAAACAAATTTACTAGATATTTAAACTTTTTTTTAAATACTACTATAATACCAGAAAAAGATTGATGTGATGATGTTGGAATATTTATATTTTCTTTTCTGCCTCTTTCGTAGTCAATCGCACCTAAACTGAGTTTTCTAGCCACATTTTTCCATCTTTCTACAAGTTTTCCTTTACTATGGGTTTGACTAGTTCCTTCATGCCTAGCAGGTATAAAGTATATACGCTTAAAGAAAAAAAAATATTATAATTTTATTATAGTTTTTGTGTACTATATTATTCAATTTAATAAATTTAAACCAAAATAAAATTTATACACTTATTATTCGTTATATCATCGGCCTAAGTCTCAAAGGGCGTATGTCCAAAATTACAAATTTTTCAGGAGAAGAAAAAAAATATTTCATAAATTTACTTTAAAAAAACTTCGACATTTTTGTCCCCCTTCATTTAAAAAACATAATTGCTGTTATGTTAGAACCAATTTCAATATTGTAAAAGCATTTCATTTTTTTTTAAGGGAGTTAGAACTTTTTCTTCTTATATTCTCTAATAAATATGGAAATACGACTTTTATGATATTTTGTGCAATGGACTTACAACCATTTCTTCTTTTAATTCTTAATTTATATGGAGATATTATGACAGACTTTGAAGCATAATTTTACTATGATATTATTATTATTACAAAATTATATAGTGTATATTAATGTAGTACACAACAACTTTTGATAACGCATTATAAAAATACTATTACAATAGATACCATAATAATATCATTATCCTATGTCGGTATGGTGGCAATATAATATGCCGTTATTTGTATAATAATAATATTATTATATTAATATATAAACAAAAGTAAAATTCATGAAAGCTTATAGGAAAGTGAAACCTTACGGTATTAAAACCTTGGACATTGACAATTATTAAAACAAATCATATTTCACATTTTGATTTAATAATAGTTCCTTAAAAAAATTTACACCGATCCGTTTTTGGTTTTTAAATTAAATTAAATTAAAACCATGATAAATAACTATTAAAATCTAGTAGTTACCTACTAAAGAAAATTTATGTCAACACATGAATACATTTAAAACAAACTAATTAATTTTAACACCTACCTACTTAAAAGTCTTAGTTAGTCATAGAAAAACAATGAATAATGATAAGAAGTAAAAATAATTAAACCTTATAATGAAAATATATCGCTTTAATTTGTCAATAAATATGTAAATCAAATATTCTGTTAAACCTATGTGTCATACTGAATCGTAAAATGGGTATCAAGTTTTGCATAGATGGCATTGCTAATATAATTTAAAACTAATTGTTATACACTTAGAATCATTTTGAAATAATTATATATCATATTATTGTCATGTACTTACCAGATATGAAAAAAAAATTTATAAAAAAAAAAAATATTAATTTTTGTTGACTGTCCACTTTTAAAAATAGTATATGTACCTACTGGCTACTATTGTAGTTAAATATAAGTCAATAGAAAACTATGTATTTACTTGGACAAGAACACTTAGAGATACAACAGTTAACTTACAACTGAGCAATTGACAGATCTATTATTCACGTATAACAAATGCAATGTAACGTTGGTTTCATGATTTATAGTTTGGTGGTATGTTTTTGATCCTATAGTTTAAAATTGACAATTCTGTACACTATAAGAACCTCTGGCAAGACATGGCGTTCTGTAAGTTCTGAGTGTTTTCAAATGTATGTATAAGTGGAACCACTGGGCGATGGAGTGGCCGAGTGGACTATGGCGTTGGTTCTAACGCACACCGTTGCCGGTTCGAATCCCGACCACGGGTGACATCTCTCTCTGGACAGGCAACTGTCAAGAGAGAAAGCACCATCCCCCTACCGATGCCAAATTATAAATTCTGCCAAATTGGCGTCTGTACTACACCTTTGCGCCTATAAAAAATTCAACTGCCTTTATGGCATGTAAGATCCATCTTGTGTAGTGAATAATAGTTATGAAATATAAGTCATAAACGAGCATCGTCCAAGTATTGCAACTGTTACAAACAATATTTATATACATACAAGTAGTACCTATATTATAGGCAGTAAAGTGGACAATTTTGAATAGTTACGTTATTTAGGTAAAAATACATTAAAATATTTGATGATGATAATATGATATATAATATGTTATATAATTTAAAATGAAATGGGTACTATATTGTATAATATATCAAATATGTATTACATTTTTTCAATATCATTATTAAATGTTTGTAAATTGTGATTATATTATATTGGTATCACACATATTTTAACAGAACTGTAAAACAGTTTCAATAATGTTAGGTGAGGCAAGAAAATTATTATTTTTTAAATTTATTTAACATAAGCAATAGCAACTTAAGTCAACATAATGTTCATTTC